>JAQFYB010006428.1:0-12234 GCA_034694085.1 Pogonognathellus longicornis
TTTCAATTTTTTGAATTTTTGACCATGGTCTTAAAATACTTACAATTAGCTAGACAGATCTATCAATTGTAAAGGTCTATCTGGAGAACATTCTGGTTTAAAAATACACTACCAATAAAAAATATTAGGTAATAGTGTCATTTAGACGAGCAATTTTAATTATTTCAATTGTGTTTCCAATGTTTGGCTACTTATGCAGGACGTGCTGACACGTGCTGAAAGTTTTTATTATTATTGATTTAATGCTAGGCCGAGTATAGTGAGTCATTAAATCATATTGCTGAAATAATGATATGACCGGAGAAGAAAACTAGGATGGGTGCAAAGAAAGTGATGGGGTTGGGATAGAATATCCACAATTGAGAAAGATTGGAGAAATGTAAAAAGTAAAAAGTGATAACATGTAAATTAGTTGAAAAACAGTAATGAAGGGTAGGGGGATTGGTTGAGGAAGAAAGTGAGGAAAGTTAGACAAATTAAAAAAATTAATGGGTCGGGGTGGAATATATAATGAGAAATAATTGGGTAGGTGAAATTAGGAAAGTAAAATTAGGAAAAATTTGGCTGAGATGGGATAGAATAGAAATACAAAATTGAGATGAGGTTGTTAGGAAGAACAAATACAACCGAGAAAGGTTGGGCTAATTTTGGTTTATTGGTTTTGGTATAGTACCAATAAAATCGAGAAGAAATAGAGAAAATGAAGTATGGACAGATTGAGGAATACAATTGAGGACAAATTCTTAGAATCAGAATTTAAAATAATATTAAAACTACGTGTATATACAACGAGCATTTTTCCACATTACAATGGGTGTATGCACTATCGCAGATGTCGCATCAAAAGTATTGTGCTTAGTGCTTACCAATAATAATTCTACTATTATGAAATGCGTGTCATGAATTTGTGAGAGTACTAATCATTTATTATGAGATATGGATATGACAAAGTCAGTAGAGTAAGTGTGTGTAGTGTTAAACGTGAATACTAGACTTATTGCGAGGTCTGTAATTGAAGTGGTTTGAAAGTCGGAAGAAATAAGGCATTAAAATCGTAAGCATGACTAAATTGTTACTTAAACTAAAGACAGTACTTGAAATTCAACTCAACTCTCGAGAGTCAGGAAGAGAGAGCGGCAACCAAAAAGTAGTACATATATTGTATATAAATTACTTGCTCCCAACCGACACAGATATAAATAGTAATGCGCTGTTAGCAGTTCGCTTGGCTGAGATGTGCATTACATGACAAGAATAGACTTTAAATTGAGTTTCCAGAACTACATACATATTACTCCAGTATACATACATACACAGGGAATACAGATACAGTCGCAGTGGAAACAGATGAGGGATACAGAAGCCGTGTGGAGAAAGATGGTTGTGTTGAGCCGAGCAGAAAGAAAGGAGGAAAGGGAAATGTCACGTAGTATTTCTATTTCAATGCAATTACACGGATTTATTTTGTGAGATGGATAGTTAGATAGATGAGGAAAGATAGTTGGATATGGATGAGTACTTTTGGTTTACGGGAAAGTAAAATATTGTTCGTTTTAAATGCGTGCTTAATAATTTTCCCTTCCTTCGTTTCCTTTCCAACAGTTCGCTCTCTCTGTATTCTGCATTTCGATTTATTTTCGTAGTTGTCCCCGTTTATCTGAACTACATACAATTCTAATACAACCATTAGTTCTTTACTTTACATTAGGCATACTTCTATAGACACAGAAGTATTTTAGCTCTAGATAAGTAGGTATACAAGATAAACCTACTTATATAGGCAGCGTTACATCATTTATTTGTACATCCAGTATTGCAGTATTGTGGTTTATATGATATTTAGATACAGCTTAATATATAATAGTAAAGTGTGGTAGTAAGTTTGGTGGCTAAAGTTCTGTGTGTTGGACAATTCATAATCTGATAACTTCATCTAAAACACTTTTTAACTCTGCAGATACTATTATTTCTTTTGTATTAAGAAGCTGGGATTCTAATGTTAAGTTAACTGAACGAGAACAAGTTTCCTTGAGCACACAGATTTGATTAAACAAAGATAAAAGTATTAACCCATTTTCTGAGATGCGTATTTCACATGCTTTTCAAACACGGAAAAGCTAATTTCCTTCATTTTCAACTTGCACTTCAAATAAAACCCAACTCTGGAAACTTTTTCTTATTTAAAGGTTGTCTTCTTTCATCTTCGCCAAACTTGCCTCCCCCTACACTCCGGATAAACTCCAAAATGCATTTATTTTTAACTCATAGAGTGTTTAACACAAAAATCTATAATATAATAATATTAAAAGCATACTTCAATTACTCATGCAAACAAAAGCTTTAGTTACCTACCTAACATACCTACCTAATCTTTATAGTAATCTTATATACAACCTTAAAAAGAATTTCCACTAATACTAATATAAATAAGAAACAACGAACCTCCCGCTGTGTATAATACTACTATGAGTTTAGCAGTTCTCTTATTGGAAAAGTTAGTAAGAAACCGTACTCTATGTGTACACAGACAGAAAGGTAACGGCATTTGATACCACAAAAACTCTGTGTCAACAAAGAAATTCGTAGATCCTCATCGTAGTTTTATTTCAGTTAGAAAGCGTCATATGTCACTTGGAGAAGCTTGACTTCGTGTATATGCATTTAAAGTATGTAGTATACTATCCCACAGGACTGCAGCCACCAAGCTTGTGTTTAACTACTTGATATTCAAGGATGGAAAATCCAGCCAAGAGCTCCGTGAGGGTAACAAATTTGAATCTAATTATTGCACTAATTAATTCTAGATCAATTATCTAATGTGAGCACAGCTCAAAGTCAACTTAAAGCTATTGCAAACAATACTGCTCTAAAGCTACCTCTATAGTATACATACACCTATACAACACTATTCTAAACTTACATAGGTAAAGGCTTATCTAACATACAACCTTAGGAACCCATATTTTATTGAGTTATATCTGCATATACAATATAAGGTTTTCTGTGTACATTGCACATTAACTTATCCCCTTCTTCTTGTTGCAAAGTGAACAATTCTAATTTCCTTAAATAATAACTAACTAGTAACTACCACTACCTCTCCTTTCTGCAGTAATCCAACTAGTATTCCCCTTCCTTTGCAGTTATTAGCTCCAAATTGCAACTAATAAACCCTTCCACACAATTCCCCTAATTCATATATGTACGCAAGAAAAGCTGTTAAAGTCTACAAACTGAATCACAAGAAAGTATAAGTATACTATAGCTTAAACCGCTCCCTACCTAGTTAACACGTACTGCTTATTACACTGTAACGTGTAACGTGTATAGTTTATAAAAGTTGTATGTAGTTGCTGCTATGATATTAAAATTCAATAGAACCACACACACAACGCAAACCTTTCACACATCTATCTACTAAGTAAAAGAATATAGCTCTTTGTAGCTGTGATGCATTAGATTGAAAGTGCGTGCAGTTTATATTTAGAGGTGCATGTGTTTAAGTAGGTAGGTGTACACGCCTCTCCTGTTGTAGTGTGTAGGCTCAAATTAGAAAATTTCTTTCCCACTTGATTTCCTTCCAATTTATATCACCTACTATTAATACTAGCACCAACTCCTTAGGATATTGGTAGCAGCCAAGGTAAAGCAAAACAAAACTCTTTTGGTAGGTACATAACTCTTAAGTAGTAATAGTTATCACACGAACAACTCAACGTAACCCGATAATAATATGACCAATTGTATTCGACACCGTTCTTGTAGTAAGCTACAAGCATATCTCAGATATACACAGTGGTATTTAGTTAGGTAGTCTATACGATCGCACACACACACAGTAATTCATAAAGGAGACTGGGAGCATTGTGTACAATAGAAATACAAAATACCAGCAACGCTTCCAAGTATTTATACACGGGAGTTTTTCACGTGGCTTTAATGATTGATTTCGATTTCGACACTTGTTCCTTGTTTATCGGAGCTCCCGTCTGTGAGACAGACAGACGGGATATTTGCGTGAGTCCTTCTCAAGTCGAATCAACTGAGCTATGTAGAGCTTTTTATACAATATGTACGTGAATGGTTTATGTATTGCTGTTTCGGTACACTATGTAGGTATATGAAGTGTATTTGGTCAAAACATTGAAAGAAAACACAATCGTTGGCTGTGTGTGTGTGTTTGGGTGTGTTGTAATAATATTGCACATCGTGAAAAAAATATAGGTACACAGAAGGCCGAGTAATAAGAACTGAATGAATGAGTGAGTGAAATTTTCTTACAGGAGTGTAATCCTATTATTTTGTCAGCATTTTCGCACACACATCAAGATACGGATAACATTTTTACTAAAGAAACCGGTCGAAGTCAGCAATAAAGCGTGCTACAATATTTTGGTAGGTGTGTTTCAACCTATCAATTTTGCAAAGAAAATGTTGGTCAAAGTCGACGCAAACAATGTGCTTTCTTAATTTTTTACAACCTTCGTTAGTTCATTTGTTACATTCGTAAAACATTTTTTTGCATCTAAGTAATACCTACTTTTTTCATCTAAATGTAGGTAGGTAGGTACTGAGTACGATAATCAAGGTTTAGATTGTATCTACAATTAAAAAATGTATGTTGTACCTATTAATAAATTGTTTTTATACGCTCGGTAGATTTTTTACTACCTACATAATTTGAATATAGAGTTAATTTTAACTAACACACCAGTAATAGGTAAGCAACCTTATTGTTTTGCTTGATAATTTTTAAATGATAAAACATTGTAAATTTTGAATTTGATGAAAAACTTACGATTTAAGTCCAGCGTGACGGATCTTTCTACGGGTTGAACTAGACGTGTGTTGGAGGCTTTGCAGGAGAACTGTGAGTTCAAGTGCGACCTGTTCAGTCCTCGGAAGAGTAAGTCATTGATGACATCATTGAAAGGGTCGACATGTGATGTGGAATCTTCTAGTGCTCCATTGACGTACCATGAGACGGTCGGCTCGGGTTGACCTGCAATGTACGCCACAAGAACCACCCAATTTATTGAATCGAATAATAATACAAGCTTCCTCCTACATACAAACATACATTTCTAGGCCAAAGCTAAAGTCATTGGGATTGTGTGTGGCCGTGTGTTGGTTTGGAGAAAGTGACTGGTAGTTATTTCTTTGTGGTTTCTGTAGCTATTCCTGCTATGCACGGAGCACGGGACGATGTTATTCCTCTATGGGTATTTATGTTAGGGACGTGAGTGCATTTCGCTTCCCTTTCCCTTCCGTTGCACTTTTCCTCCTATTTGTGCCATGTATAGAATATCTGTAGACACACACGATACATAGGATGTGTGTGTTTACAGTTTATTGTTCCGTATAGCATAGTCCTATGATTCTTGCTAGTACGTTCTGCCAAATATTGGATATTTCTCTTGTAACACAACAACAGGACAGAGAGGTTCACTTTTTGGCTTTGCTTGGTTTGCGATGCCATTCTCGACAGCAATAAATATCAGTTGCATTGAAACAGCTGACTCTATCGCATTTTCCAAATGTCTCTCCTCTCCAAACTACTTCAAAGATATACCAAACTAATGGATACTTTTGTGCATTGCTCATTTATTGTGTGTCATACTTCATGTTTCACTTGAGACCGATTTGCTTACGTGAGCCGTAAACATGAGATTAAATAGAATAAAAGTGTTTACAAGCTTTTATCATTTTTATCACGTTTTTATGCACAACTACAGATAGGAATTACACAGACAATCCTCCTTGCACAGAAAAACACGCTTATATAGCATGGAAAAATAAGAAACACTTTATACAATCACTTCATAAATGTTTTTAAATGAACTATCTGTGTAGCTGGTTCTTTTGCTTAATTTCGGGGAGTGATGAGTTGATGAGGAAGTTATTTTTAAGTGTTAATTAAAATTCCTAAATTACTCTATAGACTAATTGAGTCTGTGTATAATATGTAGACTTAAGTACTTATATGTTGTGTTAGTAATAGGATGGAGGACGAGGAGGTAGGGAATATTGACATTATTTCATCGCTTCATTTCGCTTGGGCAATGCGATGAGAGTTGTATACATAAAAAGTGTTTACATTAGAATTCTAGCTTGGAAAAAGTTTATGTTCAAATTGTAGTTACTAAAGAGGGCAAATGGGATCCATTGGGATGAGATGAGTCCACAAAACCGGAATGAAATAGCTGTCGGCTGATTTTTATACTCGCGTTGTGTGCTGCAGAAAGGCATAATAATGAGAAATAAAGTACAGAGAATAGTTGTGCTCAAGCCTTGCCTTTGGTTACTGATCTGCGAGTGGTGGTGGTAAAAGTATAGTATAGGGAAACACACGAGAACGCAATGTGTGTAAAGTAAAAAAGGAAAGAGAAACGAGCTGAGGACTTTAGTACATAGCAATATACTTTAGAAAGAAGTGTGTGGAGATAGAAAATATATGCAATATGTTAGTGAGTGAGTGGGTGAGAGAGTATACATAGAATAGACCTCTTGCTCAACAGTCAAATACTACACCACGTGAAAACGACGGAGTGAAATTTTAGCCCACGAGAGAAGAAAAGTCAAGTGAGGCTGGCAATTGGTCCAAACTATTATAGTCAATATGTTGAAAGAGGATAAAGGATGTAGAAAAGGAAAAGAAAGTAAAAGTCGACTGAAAAGACGCTCCGAGCTACACGTTCAATAGGACACATCACCACACTCTTTCATGCACAGTTATAAATGAGAAACGCACATTTGATATTCTTATGTGACTATAAGTACATGTATATCCTATGCACTGAACTCTCATTCTTAGCGTGTAAAAACAATTTTGACACAAGAGTTTTGGTGCATACACATTGTGCCATACATTGTGGCAAAGAAAAGAGATACCACTAAGCTATACTGTCTATGTATTATATGAATACATAATAAAAATAAAGAATGTTGTGGTGTACTCTGTGAAAGGAATTCTGGGAATTGGACTGGCAGGACTTCTCAGAGAGAGTTGCTAGGTACTGTGTAAGTGTATAGTAGTTTTTATAAGCTACATAAGGGATAATACTAGAGAGACTATTACTCAACCTTATGTAAGATTCTTATGTTATAATTTAATATGTACACATTATTATTTTGTGGAGCCGGTGGTTACGGTAGTATATAAGTAGTACGTAGAGACACTTCTTCAGACTTCAGAGACAGCAAAAACTTGGAGAAATGAGCTTCAGCTTGCGTTTTTACTTTCTGTTTTGCTTCCTCGAACTTGGACTTGGGTTGAATTAGTGTGTTATATAATATAATAGGAGATGTAATGGTATGCTTATGGTTTTTTGTGTTTGTCTCGGTGTGTATGTGTATGTGTGAGATACATGGACAGGGACAGAGAGGTATGTGCTTTATACTATAAGAGTAAGTAAGAAGGAAAATAAATTTTGGAGTTTTAATGCTCTTACCTCCACTGACTCGACACCTCAAATGAACATCTGAGCCTTCAACGTATGGACCAACACCAGATGAAATTACTTCTCCAGATCCGTCGTAAATTATTGGTGATGAGGGTGGCACTGTCATTAATTCAAAGAAATAGACATTTTGTAGTCCACTTAAACCAAAATTCTTATGAAGGCTTATAAACTGAGTCATCTATTTTTCAATGCTTTTTATGTTGCAGTTTACACTGTCGTTACAACGAGTGTTATTATTATGACTCGCACATGGATGATAACCATTTCGTTGCATACGCACCCTGTCACGATTCGGAAATCTAATTTATTGCTCGATTTTCCACAACATTTCTTAATATTATATTCAAGTCGAGATACCAACTATAACAAGTATACCAATTTACTGTTATAGTCTATTCATTGCGCTGTTAAAACTATTACTTAGGTTTTAAAAATACAATAAGTAAATCAAAATTGCAGGTTAGTCAAATTGTTTTGGGACAATATTAATTCACATGGTTAAATCTTTTACCTTTAAATGCGAACTGTAATTCTGTAATAGTATTGTCGTACTGATTCAACATGCTTGTACACCTACACATTATACTATGTATTACATAGAACACCGATAACCCGAACATGAATTTTTTGTGTTATGAACACTGAGTTTCGATTTCATTGACAATTGAATTAGAAAAGAAAATTGAGATATTTTTAAGATACAATGGATGTAATAACTTAAATTGGCAAGCTCTTATTACACTAAATAGAATATACCTTCAGTACTCGAATTTCTTCAACGATTCATTTACCAAAATATCTGTATACTAAAAGTAAAGTATAAGCAAGAATAGCGTAGTAAACTACTACGTACTTGGCATGATATAAAATACACCAGTTGTATATTACAAAATAGTCTACTTGAAATCAGCCGATAAGGAATCTACGCACAAGTGCAAGTGTTTAGTAAAACTTGAGAAGAGTAGGTACAGATATTAGATATATACATAACTACTTACTATTGAAAATTCACAATGTATTATACGAACAATAAATAGAGTTGAAGACTGAAAGAGACAAGCAAAGAGTTTAGAGACGAGGCAAGACAACGGCACTGACAGCTCGAGTAAAGAATGACATTATATCATCGTGAAACTGACATACCTTGTTAGATTCCTTATATCACATGACAACTACCATTCCCAAATCTATCTTTGATTTTAAGTAAGCATATAGTTTTATATTTCTTTTGTATTCGAAATAAACAACCACCACTAGACCCAAAGGTAAGTATACAATGATAAGCACAAACATATTATTTGCATCAAAGACTAGACAAACATGTCACAGTCACAAAATGAAGACGAAATGATCGTGTAAGTAAATACTAACTTTCGAGAACTCTCTAACCCATATTATTATTTTTATAGCATTTTTAGACTATGTGTATTATACGAAATATTATTCTAACATTAAGAAAGCAGCCATATTAATAATGATAGGAGCAGACTCATTGTCAGTTAGCTTATCGTACCATTGGATTGGGCTGTATTATTTTTAATAATAAGGAAACAAGTAGGTACGCTCTAGAGTAGAAAACATGTCAAAGCTTTAAATAATATCCCAGTGTGTAATTTCATACCTTTTGCACCCAAGCGTGCAAAATGATTGCAAAATTTGACACACTAACTGGAATATATTTTGAAGACAAATGGGAATTCCAAGTTGTAAGGGATTTCCATATGGTGGAGTATCAATAAATATCGATTGCAATTAAACTTGGGTGCATGCAATAAAACTTTATTAGGAATCCCCAAGAGTTCAATCTTTCAAAGTAATACTAATGTTTTCCTATTTCTTGTGCTGTTGTTAAAATGCACAAATGCATATCTAATGCACTCTCTACAGAATTACTAAAGTAAACTGCCTGTGATCATGCGATCTTAATAATCATCGTACATCTTTCTGTCTTTGCCAAATTCATACCTGCCAAAATAACCATGGTTTGTTTTCTTGGTGCAAACAAGACAATGGTTAATGTAAGTGTTATCGACCGTATTAACTGCAGTGATAATACATAAAGTTTGTTTTTGTGCAAACTGTGTGTCAAATTGTACACTAACGGCTAATTCACTTACTCTATGCACCCTTATTACTTATAAGGTACCTGTGTGGGTTTGCCCCTGTTTATATTACAAGGACAACATAATTATACAGACCTGTACCCTCCCTCTATAAATATAAGAGTGACAATCTGCTTTAGTAAATTCTTATGTATAGTATGTAGGTGTGGACTACTCTGACAGTTAGATTTAGACGTGTTTATTTATCACTCATGCACATAAACTTAATAATTATGGACAAACAACACAAATAGAATTACTTGTGTAGGTAAACTCTTAATAATACGATGGATGTTTAAGGAGTTGTGAAAGAAAAGGACTGTATAAGTTGTAATAAGCTCATATGGTTGCTGGTGGTGGTAGGAAGATGAAAGTAAATGGTTGTCAAAATTAAAAAAGTCGATCTTTTGATCTGTTTTTTGTAGAATTTATCATTTCATAGCTTCCAGCGAAGAAAATTCTATATGAGTCAGCTTTTTACTTTGCCTATCTTATGCAATACAAACAAACGAACGTGGGTGGACTCAACAAGAAAGATAAAAAGGTGAAAAGAAGTAAAAATAATATGTTGTTAGTATTACTGAGTCATGTCAAGAGTCTCCCACTTTAATAATACTTTCTTTTCTCACGACTGCAGTGTCTTTTGTAACTACACAAGCAAAAGGAATACTTTCAATACGTACATTATATAGTAGAAGAAAGCATATCACACAAAACAGGCGAAACACGAGGACACGACACTCGTTCTTCGCTAATAATAATAATGATAGATGTATATGTGAAGGCAACACATCGTTTGTAAGTACTACATTTTATTTGATGTTCTTTGATAACCGTCAATCATAACGAAAAAAGCACACTGCCATTTTGCGTTCTATTATAATAATACATAGCTACAAACCTTCTACCCACATAACAATACACACACAAGATGCATATACTGTTATTTGCTTTTTTCGCCAAATACATATGTACATTTTAGTGCAAGTTGACAAAGGCAATTTATTTCTAGAGATTTGTAAATAAAAATTTATTTCTTTTAATTAACAAGTTTAGACTTAGAAAAGATGAAGAAAACAAATCAACTCTCCTAATGGTCGAAGCCATGGAAAGTTGAACGCTCTTCCTGCACAAAATCTATACTCAGGCTAAAATTGTTTGCGCCCCCGTAGTACAAAAATAAAATTCACGTACATATTATGCATATATAGTATGGTACATTGCATTTTGCATTGTGTGAGTACTTCTATAATATTATGTATAATAATAGTACATGTATTTATACTACCAATATATACTACAAGTACCTTCTACTAAAATATACTGATGTAATGTATGTAGCTACATTGCAGTAATAGTGGATATACATTATTATTATAGTATGTATTCACACTTTGGAATAAAAGTAAAACGTAGAGGCGAGGAAGAGGATGGGGCAGAAGTGTGAAAGGAGGTTTTGTTGGTTGTATAAGAAAATGATATAATAGAGAAAGAAAGCACGAGCCTGGAAGACATACATAAATATATTATACTTACAACATGCGCTAAGCTAACTAAGCATCACATTACTCTTTCTATTAGCCGACTAGAGCAATATTCTCTCGCGACTCCACTCCTATTTATTTTCCCTTTTCCCACTAGAACTCTGCTCTCCTTATAATACATCCGCCTTTCTCTGCAAACAATATTTCTCTAGTAAATAGTTATACATAAGTTATACATCTACTTATAACCCTGCTTACCTACTAAGCTCCTTCTAATAGCAATACTTGTTCTTAGACTGAATAAAATATCATATAATCCTTCCGCCAGCTTAGTAGGCCATATAACAAACAAACACACACTCGCACCAACACACTAAAATCCAATACCTTCTGTGATGCTTACACTTACATTCAACGGTTTATAAATATGTGTTTTATAAAAATTAACGGACCTCTATAAATATATTGTCTACCTAGTATGTATTAGCTTTCATAAATTGTACGTGCTATAATATTAGGTGTGTATGTTTTGTGTTTAAGCAGAATAATATTATGAGTGTTAGTCCAAGCAAAATAATTTTCATTCGTTTATTGTACAAATAAACCATCGTAAACGAAGATGAATAAAAAAAAAATCTTCAACTACACAAGGATTATAGTTGACTGTTTCGACGTCCGGTCATATTGCCAATCGGACACTGTAGCTCTTTATCAATGTGTCATCTTTATAAATGGTCCATTTTCAGTAATTTCACGAATATAATTATTTAAATATAACTAAAAAAATTACTACGTTTGTATGAGTCATAGTTACTCCCACAAGGTCAAATCAAATCATAAAGAAGTTGACCACTGGACCCCATATTTGAACTTAACCAACCGTTTGATTGAGCCTTTTCAACTGTAAGCCAAGTCTACCAAGTTCGAACAAATTGCGTAAATTGGTTCTATAGTTATCTTGCTGACAGATCTACATAGAAATACAGACAAAGCATTTCCATATAATATCTAAAGAAGTTTAAAAGCTTTTTGTGAAGTTAAAGTGAATATAATAATCCTTTTAGAACAGGTACTACATATAGGTGTATTGTGTTGAGTGCAAGAGTTTCGTTGGCGTTACCGAAACGAAATTTTTAAATCGTTAATTAAATTTCAGAACAAGGTTGGTTGGTAAGCCTCGGGAGA
>JAQFYB010006429.1:0-12232 GCA_034694085.1 Pogonognathellus longicornis
TTTTAACTTGCGTAATTTTACTAAAACCTTGTGTTATATCTAGCACCCCCCATACACAAATCCTAGTTACGGCCCTGCTAATAAACGCCGGTCATCAAAAAGGAGCCGATACCCGAATAAATACCATTGGTCAATTGAACTTAAATGAATTTAAACGCCTGGTTTGATTTTACGGCGTTCACAGCAAAATATGACCAATTTGATATTTGATGACTTGGTGTGAGACGGCTCATATAAGGATACCATGGTTGAATCCTTATAAATTATTTTCACTGCACATCTTTCAATGTCATGCCAATTTATATGAAGTATTAAGTGAGTCGTCTAAATTAAATTATTTCATTCTTCATCTAATATAGAGAGCTTGTATAAAGTGTTTATTAATTAAGACCATGCATTTATTTGAGATGAGGCGTTTATTTGAGATGAGGCGTTTGTTTGAAATGAGGCGTTTATTTGAGATGAGGCGTTTATTTGAGATGAGACGTTTATTTGAGATGATGCGCTTATTTGGGATGAGACGTTTATTTGAGATGAGGTGTTTATTTAAGATGATGCGTTTATTTAATACCAAGCGAATATTTGAGGTGAGGCTTATTTTGATGTTCGGCCTTAATTTGGCACCAGGCGTTTAAATTCATTTAAGTTCAATTGACCAATAAAATTTAGTCGAGTATCGGGCCTTTTATGATTACCGGCGTTTAGTAGAAATTTTACGGTAGTTTAGAGAAAAAATGATTTTCCAACAGGAGCATGAAATTTGATATCTCTTTTAATGGGATGTCATATTAGTAATAAAGATACCACAATAATTGGCGCTCAGACATGGAACCTTTTGTCACCGTACAATGCCCTAATACATTTACGAGATTGTTTTTATGCATACTCTGTTAGTAGTGAAACTTACAATTTCGAATTTATGACCTAAGTAAGATTAATTGTTTCTGGGAATTTTGAATACGGAAGTGCTTTGTTACTTTCTGGCAGCCAATTTGTGCAATATTTTTAATCGGGTTGTTGTATAATGAAAATGTTACATGTAACTGTAAGTGCGCCAATTATTGTAAATGTTATCGTTAAGGGGGAGCGCACACTTGGAGCGTAAAAACTGCCACTAATTTGAAGGAAGAGCTGAGAGGAAGGTCTGTTTACAAGTACATATTGTAAAGTTCTAATCACTTCAACAATGAATAAATAACTTGTACGATAGAATACACGGACGTTATGAACATCTTCCCGCTGTTATTTCCTATCCTTGGAATTCTGCATCACTTATTCTCTCTATGTATTTAGATATGGAAATCAAATTCGATATGAGATCGATAGTTTCGAAGCTTTTTCGAAAATTCTATACCGCATCGTAAAATAGAGAATAAAATTCTGCAGCGTATCGGAGGCGAGTTTTTGGGAATTTTTCCTTGTCATTATGAATAAAAATGGGAAAACTGCGTCCACCATGTTATTCCTCGCTCGACTAAAATTGAAATTTTGAACAGTAAAATTTAAAAATTCCAAATTTGGGCTTTCAGATACGCTAGATAAAAACGTCTAGTTTGTTATACTAAAAACCATTTTAGTGTACATTGACCTGTAACTTTGTTCTCATCTCTAGAAAAGGTGTGCACTACCCTTTAATAGTAAACACAACATCCCATCGAATGAAACCATGCTCCAAGTGAAAAGCAAATTTTCCCACATCTAACGTAAATTTTTTAATAAACGCCGGTAATCGAGAAAGAGGATTGGGGGTGCTTAGGGGTGTTGGTGGAGGTGGGAATTCAAAAAACCTATTATACGTATAAAATATATGTAAACAGAATGCATAACTTTAGATACTTTAATATATTTACACTACCTATTCTGATACATGTTTATTCCTATTTGCAATAGTTTATTATGCTACTACAAGACGCTACTGCTTTACTCTGCTTTTTAAAATAATTTATTTATATTACGAATTAACGTCCATACTTTAGAAGAAGTACATGTCGGTTATAGCGACATCCCTGTAAAACTTTTATGTAACCAGTATATAAACAGCTTCCTAGGCACGTACCTAGGATCATAAATTGGGGGTGCACACTGTGCACATCAAGGTTCTATACGGAAATTAATTATTGGGAGAGCAAAATTCCAATATGATGTAATAGCCATAATAGCAATTTGCAATGACATCAAAAAATACATCGTTTTTTCAAAATTTTTGAACTTTAATCTAAGGCGATAATTTTAATAGTACTGCACTGATGTTGAGTCGCTGTACTGGTGTACTGATTTTTGAAACATGTACTGATTTTTAGACGACAGAAACACATGAATGACAAAATAACATGCTTTCTTGCTATAAAATGGAAAACCATTCTAAAAATTTGTTACATTTTAAGATGATCTTGATTAAAATTAGCTCAATTTTTAGCGAAAATTAACAATTAAACAGGATTAAAATAATCATTCTGGATTATTTTAAACATTTGTTACAGTTAATCCGAAATCCCCAAAAAACAGATTATTTTTTTATAAAAGTGCACAAAATGACAAAAATATTCAGGATTATTTTATTCCAAATTGGCTCAAATTAATTCAAAATTCTTAAAAAAAGAGATGGTTTTGCCATAAAAGTGCACAAAATTTTTAGCGCTTCGCGCGAATTTTTTGAAGTTTAGGTTTATTTTGACCACAATTAGCTCTTTTTAGCTCAAAAACCTATCACGGGTGCCACTCTGATTGAAGTTCCTTTCTGCTCTAACCCCATATACGTGGTCTAGCTACGCACCTGCTAAGGGGTGTATTGATTTTTGACTTTTCAAATCTGGTCGCCTTACTTTAATGGCAAAATAGCTTATGTTTTAAGCAACAAATGCATTCTGGGGGATGGGGTGAACGGAACGCACCACACCCTTCTGGGTACACGCATGACCAACTAGTATGTATCAAAACATGGCGTGGTACATTTATTGATTGTTTCAGCTTGCTTGTAAGTCGTTAAACAACGAATTTATGGTTTAATTACGATAATTGATTTCAAGGAATTTTGAAAGCGGAAGTGCTAGTTATTACTTTGTGACAATCATAATTTTCAATAGTATTAATTCGGACATTATACGATGACAAAAGGTTCCATATCTGAGCGCGCCATTATTGTAAGTGTTATCTTTATTACTAATACAACATCCTATTAAAAGAGACTTCAAATTTCATGCTCCAAGCGAAAAGGTAAATTTTCTTGTCAACTAAACAACAGCCAACAACCGTTGGGCCTCAACGGTTGTCAAGTAGGAAATGAGTATTACACTGCAACCTAACATTTCATTCCAGGTGCTAGATGACTCTACATATCATAAATAAACTTTTAATTTGATTGAATATGTATTTTGGAGACAAAAGAATTATGATCTATCGACATTACAGTACCTAGCTGTTTATGCGAGATCTCATTATTTCTTTTATATTTGTAAATACATACGTCTTGAATCGCATTAAAATGTTTTTAGTAAATCGTTTTCAAGTACATATTAAAAAAGGTATTAAGATTTATGGACGTGTCGTATGGTATTGATTTAGAAATTAAACTTTACATGAATACGGAATCACCAAAGGGGTGGTGGTAAGAACAAAAACATTTGCACGGTAAAACCATATGAATTAGTGAAATAGTATGTATAAAATTCTGCCAAACGCGTTCGATTTAAAGTATGGATTTCATCTACTGTTGGTAAATAAACATTGATTTTATAGTCAAGAAGTATATTTTCACCTCATGTTTTATATAAATAATCGTGATATAAACATTTATTGGACTTAGAGGGTGAGGTTAGAAGCCATATAAATTGTCTGTATGTAAGGTCCTGGATTATCTAAATTGCATAAAACTACATAGTGGGTAGATTTCAATAATAAAATAAATGGCACGCTTGTGACACGTTTGTACGTACATTTCATCGAGTTATCTTCTTTTTACTATATAGGTACTTCAAACATCAGGGCAAAGCTATATTTAAGTACACGATAATCCGATACATATAAAATTAAGAATATTATTGGAAGAATCCATTCAGCGTTGGTGAATTAAAACAACTGTAACAACTAAATTCAGCCAGTAGAGTTGTTTCACAGATTTGGGATTATTTAAAGCATAAAACATACTACCTAAGTAACTAGATACTGCTATAACGATAATGAGAATGTTAAAATACGTTTAAACACTTTCTCAAATAAAAATCTCACGTTTCCCATGCCTGATAATAAGATTCGCTTCATGTACAATTTCGATAATTGTTTTCATCTATTTCAGGCCCCATGAAAATGAATTATGCAGTGCAGGAGTATTTCAATGCCAAAATCAATTTCCAAGATATTTTTTATTTCGTTCTTTCAACTAATATGTGTGTAGTTAAATAAATTTTTCGATGTTATAAACACACAATTTCTTTTTTATGGTCAAGAAAAACATTATAGCACTTTATTTGTTGCACCGGAATAACAGACAATAAACTACATGCTTAACACTTTTACTGTACAAACTATTTTAGAAAGTAAAGATAAAGTACGCATCTATTCAAATTAGTGGACAGAAGGAATATAATATATTTAGGTATTGCAAACATGCGAAAATCCAGTCAACTTTTATACATTATTATGCATATATCCTTTGTGTTAACATTGTATATACTTACTCATATTCAATTGTCCCTATACAAAATACGACAAAAGTTAAATAGAAATATACATTTAACATGTTTATGAGCATGAGAAAAGTACATTATTAAAAGTGAAAAAGTTTTGAAGTGGTGTACATGTAGTTTGGCACAGAAAGAGAAGTTTAACATTTCATACGAGACAAAAATCTCGTACTACAGGTTAGTTATTGGCAAAGTAAAAAAATTTGGCCTCAAAATAAAATGATTATGTTGGAAAGCATGCAAATGCTTTTCGTTTCTGGAATGACGGTGGAATATGAAGGTGATAAAGTAAATTCAGAGGATAAAGGGCCAGGAAGGGCAAACCGAGTCAAGTAGTGTCTCCCCAACCCTAAAAACTGTACTTTATCACTGAACAGAACACATATCACAGAAAACACTTTGGGACTTTCTACTTGAGTAGGTCTCCGTCGAAACTTCAGTTTGTTCACCTAGCAGAAAGCAAAGGGCTTGATTCATCAGCAATCGGATTAACGGTTCTCGCTCTGGCTGTATCGTGAGGCCTTAAAGGCGTTGACAATAATCGCCGTCGACTTTTCTCGCGTAGTAGCTGAAAAGAGACTCCAGCAAATGCAAGGACGCTCCAAGTGATCGTCAGTATTAAATCTACTCAAACGGATAACAACAAAAAGACATTAAATCTTAGGTGTATAATGTAAGGTAAATCCTAATAAAGTCACTAGCTCATACATCAAATCATATCACATCAATTTCAACACACATTCCTCTACTACACTTTAAGCCAAACTAAATAATTCACTTTTACTTATTAACAGCTCAGTTATCGCGACTTAAGTTCATTTTTTCCACAGTAATGCTCCTGATTGAAGTGCCGAACTATAATACATGTATGTCTATACATGGAAGATGACCTTTCTTTAAAAGTTAAATCAAATAGTCATAAAAGGACTGATTAAATATTCTTTTCCATATCACCTCTTCATTTCATAATTTTAAAATTATACCTATAGACTGTTAGCATCACATTTATCCTTAGTTCATATCTTAGCTCTTAGAATTATTTAACTACTTAGATCATTGTTTTATTCCTTTTACACAATTCCTTGTTTATATAGAACTATTCTGCTCATTATTTCATCATTTGTCGAAGCTGAACCCCGGCAACTGTAACTAGTCATTTGGAATGATGAGTAGAAAATAAAATAGAGATACAAGGTAAAATATAACTGAAAGAGAATAAAGTATATCTGAGGAAATGGCATGAAGAGACACAGAAGAGCCGACAGACAATAAGAATGAAGCCCAAAACCCTGAAAACCTTCTCTTGGAGTAATAGAGCAATGATGGAACGCTACTCACTCAGTTCCTATTTAATTACGACTCTGTTTTGGGTTTCGTTTCGTCGCTTATTTGACATGAGCTCCTTCCCTCCTCTTTCACGCTTTCTGAGCACAATAATGATGCCTATGACATGGATCAAGTGAGTACATGGGGAAATGTAAAATAAGACTCTTCTATACATGCACCTTATGTACACACATAATATTATATCCAATACAACCACAGAGGACTACTAGTAGGTACCTTGATTATTGTACATGAGTGACTATGACTTAAGTAAGACGAAACAAACAGCAGAAAAGGTCGTCGGAGATACACAAACGTCAATACACGTCACTGGCTCACAATGCAATTCTGTGAGAATAAAAGAAGAAAGCGTACCTGTTGTCTGGAAGGGTGGATCCACAATGGCCGAACCGAACTTCCCAACAGTAGCCCGTCTCACCATGTTCACAATGATGAACTTTAAATTACTTCCAACATAATGGTCCACAGCAGCAACAAACATGTACGAACCAACCACCGCTGTGCTCAAGGTACTCGTCTGCAATTCAATAAAACAAATGTCATTCCTTTTATTTATTCTTCGTTCCATTTGTCAGCTAGCAGCACCACTAGCACAATATAGTGTCATAGATATTCTGTAGCAAACAATAAGTGTAATATACCCACTTCAACTTTACAAATGTCATGTCAATCTCTAGTTCTCCATATCATCCCACACTATTAACTACATAAGCTTCTTCCCTTCTTTTCTTTGTTTCTTGTAGTTATAACCTAACTTTTTCATATCAAATGTCTCATTCACTCAACTCATCAAACACTCACCTTTCGCATCGTTGGATAGACATTAGATACCCAAAAATTTAGTCGTCCATCCTAATACACCATGCAGTCAATTCAAAACTATTATTAGTTATATTAAACGACCAATTCCGTGCTCATTATACTTAGGCTAACAATGATATGTTTTTTGTTACTGTATCTCATTGTCATTACAGTCCTTAGTCACTTGTATGTATGTACTGTACTCAATGAACTCTCTAATGAAAATGTGTAGGTGTTCCATGATTCCATGTGAAAATATGAAATGTGTACACTTAAGTAAATAAACATTATAGTAATATTATAGGGCATTATAACTTTAAATGGAGAAACTCTTCTTACCAATAATGTGAATGACATAACCATAGTTGTAACAAGAAGGGCCAGGCAGAAGAAAGCCATCCAGAATGTTGCAGTTTCCTTCATTGGGGCATAGTCAGCTACAAGAAAAAAGACACTGTTATTGAATGGAAAGTGATTTTGGTGTACTTTTCTAAGGAATTGGAAGGGTCAAGTAGTAGAGCAGAAGTGGTCATTTATTTTGAATCTAATTCAATTCGATCCACTTCACTCAGTATATAACATTTTAACTTTGAAGGGTCTTTGTACGTCTTGAATCTGATGGATGCTCCAACCTTAACCCCTAATGTAAGTATAAATAACCACATAAATCATTTTATGTTAGGTGGATGCTGGACGAAACGGCCTGTAGAAAAGAATGGCAGACAGTATATTTGTATTATGTAACCATCGATGATAGCCTGTCCCCATAAATGTGAGTGCAACACATCTCTCTGGAGAATACGAGCAAACAGACTCAACTTTGTAGTTTATCCACCACTTTTCAACTGGGTTTTGCAAAAGTGATCTACTATTACACACATACATGCTCCAGAATATATTATATATACAGCCTTATTATTACAAATTCAATTTGTAGCATGCATCAGCACCATAAAATGTTCCAGTTTTATTGTGCACATGGTCGTATTAGCCAATATTTAAATAAGAAAAGATGTATATGAAATGTACCTACAACTGTCGTATGTGCGTGTGTATTTCACCTGATTTTCCTATTATAACTTTTTCCATACAATTATTTGTTACGATTTACGAATCGTGATACTAAGAACATTCAAAGAATTTCTGAATTTTCTAAACATTTTTCATCGTTAGACGAACAGTTAAGCAGGGGACGAATGTAAGCAATTTAGCCAATAATCCTAACGAACGCTCATCTACAACCACAACCCAATTAAGTTATTCGAAACATTTCTGTATTTGTAACCATCATTAACTTTTAACTGTACGGATGTATAAAGGGTTAGACAGCAAGGATGATATAATATTACTTAACTAATAGAAATTGATAGTTACTACAAAACTTTTGACAAAGTTTGTGTCCCAATAAGTAACAAGTTCATTTTTTCACATAAATGCTAGAATGACGAAAAGAGCAGTTGAATTTATATGAACAAGTAGCAAACATCAACAAAAGAACTGCGGTAAAACAAAGTAAAGGAAAACCAGAGCTTTTATCACAATATACTATATTTATTTAGTTGTATGATTTTGTCAAATTTGTTCACTTTGAACTTGACTGTTCGGTCCCCTTTCATTTCATGTCCTGCTCTCTTTCTGTCTTCGATGAAAATAGCCAATTTCGTGATTTGAACATGAAAGAAGGGAGTTTTACCTAAAGGCGTGTACGTAACCATTGAGGCAAAAACGAGTCCAAGAACGAAAGCCGCTAAAAGGACGGGAGTCACGGGAGGAGCCCATCGAGACCAAATGAGCAAACAAACTGCCCCTCCTAAGGCACCTACGGCACCCGCACTCGCTCCTGCCACTAAATTAACAACACCAAATAAACATTACATGATATTGTCAACCATAACACACAAAATAACAACATACTCAACAAAAATGTAAAAAATTTGTAAAGTAGGTACCTAGTAAAAAAGTTTATAACAAAAGATGTGCACACATGCAATTGCACTTTGAAAACTGCAATCAATGCATTTACTGTACTTTACAACTTATTCCTTATATAGCCATTCTCAAACCCGCAGTAAAACTATTTTGAATAAAACAGCAATAGAAGTTGGAAGTATAGAAAGTTTTTGCGAAACATTAAGGAGTATACTCACCTGTTTCATCAACTGTAGCAGCGGTCTGTAGGATGATGTAGAAAAGCAGAGAACTGACAGCAAAACCAAGAATAAAGATTTGGCACTTGTACCATTGATGTCCAAAAAAAGTAAGGAAAAGACCCACAAAAACGAGAATTGCACTGAACAACTTGGCTCCCGTAGATCCTGCAATGCAATCAAGCAAAACCATCTGCTGTTTTTAAGGCTCTTTCATCTCTTTGACGATGCAATCAGTTACAGGGAAAGAGAGAAAGTCTTTGAGGAGGGAAAACTCATTCTGCATTAATACTAACTTTATCAAGACTAATCAAATCATCATCCTGGTTGTATATTATGTCATGTTCATGTTTCCAACGCTTTGTTCAATCCCTTTCTACCATTTCATTTCAAACTGGGAATAAATAGATCCCGATCTGAGTGCAGAACACAGACCACACTACTAACTAACTAAAAGTAATGGGGAATAGTTCTTACTGTTATATTGCTATATGTTGGTGGTGGAGGAAGGATAAGGAAGAATGATGCAGATATACATGTATTATATAGGAGGAGAATATATTATATGCACAATCATCCTAACAACTGCAACTGGGATAAATGACAGATACAAACAGACAATCGGACACACACACTCACACACTATTGCCGACAAAACCAACGCAAAGTACAACCAAACTCAATAGTAGTTAACCCAAGCAGAAAATATCAAATTTGCTTACTGAGAATTTCACATGTGTCGTTTTCAGAATGAATGTTGCATCCATATGACAATGTGGGAACGTAGGCTGCAGATGATGTCAATGTTCGAGCCACTACCACAACCACTCTACCTGTACCTTGATAGTTGGCAAATTCCATCCGTGAAACGGGAATTCCATGGTAGATTACCTGTTTAATCAAACCATCACAACCTGCCCATTGCAATTTAACACGTTTAATAATATTTACATTTACTTTTATGTCAAGTCAAACCCACTTCTGTCACTACCTTCTTGTCTCGATTTACCTTGACAACTTGTCCCAACTCTAAATTATTGCCCTGTGAAAATTATGAAATACGGCGTAATAGTGTAAATACGTTGTTAAAGCAGTGTAAATAAGGACTAATCCAATCAAAATGATTCTTCTGCTGAATGAGGAATTGCTCTACCAAATGTAATCTCGATTACAATATACCTCATTCTAATATACAGAAACAAGACGATGAAATTGAACTTCAGATACTTCAGAAAAACCTTTAATCCTAAATTATTGTATGCATACGGGGTATATAGGGTTTTCTCAATTTCAACATTAAAATAGTTGTGTAAATGTTGGAAATTGTTATATATTAAATGTTCTTTGTAGACTGTATTAGTAGATGCTAATTGAGTAAGTATAATAAACGTAATATGAGCTAAACGAAACTTGGCTTTTCGAAGAAGAAATGAGAAATACATTCTTCGCTATCAATATTTATGTTGTTTTATTGAATGAAAAATTCATGACAGTGGTGTGATGAGACAAATATTGATTTTTTTTAAATTAATTTAAATTTTTTTAATCTAAATGGTCACAAATATGACTTCGGCAAAATGACAATCAATGAGTTTGAAATAAAATATATAAAAACCGATGTCATGTATGAAACTGTTTTACTAAATCATTAATACAGTATCTATTGATTAACCTGAATTGATAACCTTATAATTAACCCAAGCTGAGCATATATGCATTCACATATCGCATGAAGTATTATGTCTAATTTGAAAGCCCTTTTTTAATTTATGAATATTTATGAGTTAGTTTCTTAAGATTCCCCATATAAGGGCCAAATTTAAAATAATAAATAAGGCGGGGTTAATGACATCGCCTCCGCATTTTTAATGACGATTTAAACCGTATTAGTCAGCCTAAAATGACCCCAGCCAACAGCATATTTCATGCTTGTTTGTATTTTAAAAAATTATACAGACTCCAGAAATTCCTGATATGGTAGACGTTATGGAAGCACGCCGTCTCTAACAGGCGGCTTTGGGGAATTGTAATACTGGCAGAGGAGTATCCAGGTCCCGCATTTGGGAGGGGGGCCTGAGCAAACATTTGTTATATACTTCAATTTTACTCGCGAAGCGCGAAAAAATTTGAATTTAGGTCAAAATCAATGAAATACTCAACAAAAAATTGCGCGTAGCGCGAAAATTTTTAGCAATTTGGCTCAAATTTTCGCAAATTTAGGTCAAATCCAATGTAAATTGCAACAAAATCGCGCGTAGAGCAAATTTTTTAGCAAATGTAGCTCAAAATCAATGAAATATTCAACAATGAAAAAATTTAGCAAATTTAGGTCAAAATCAGTGTACAAATTTTTGTAGCAAATTTAAGCTCAAAATCAATTAAAATTGCAACAAAATTGCGCGTTGCGCGATAAATTTAGTAAATTTAGATAAAAATTAATGGAAATTGCAACAAAATAGCGCGTAGAGCAAATTTTTTAGCAAATGTAGCTCAAAATCAATGAAATATTCAACAATGAAAAAATTTAGCAAATTTAGGTCAAAATCAGTGTACAAATTTTTGTAGCAAATTTAAGCTCAAAATCAATTAAAATTGCAACAAAATTGCGCGTTGCGCGATAAATTTAGTAAATTTAGATAAAAATTAATGGAAATTGCAACATAATCGCGTGTAGCGCAATTTACTTAACACAATTAAGAATTTTTGGAAATGATTTGCATTTTACTACAAAAATAACCTGTTTTTTTGGATTTTGGGAGAAACCTGACTTTATCTAGTGTTTTATCTAGTATACAAAAATCCACATAGGAATTGCTCGTGACTCTTGCAATACCTAATGAAATTGGCCTCGTAATTTAATTTTTTCATACAGATAACTGACATAAAATTAACTAAAACTTTAAGTGATATCTAATAGACTAATAGAAAAATATTTCATATATATAAATAAATTAATGCCAGTAAATTACAATGAATATTAAAATATTACAATCAAAAAACTATTTCAGGTATTAAGTGCATGTAAAGACACTCTGATTTCCTATTCCAGGTATTAATAGCCTGTAATGACACCCTGATTTCCTTTTCCAGGTGTTGAATGACCAAAAATGATGTTGAAGTCTTTCTGGACAGGTGTAGCACACAGGAGTGGAATGTAGGGGAGGTTGGAGTGTAGGCCTTGCCAGGGCCGGTCATAGGCACATGCAACACATGCACTCGCATGGGGATGCTGAGTAAGGGGGGATGATTTTTTCCGGG
>JAQFYB010006430.1:0-12231 GCA_034694085.1 Pogonognathellus longicornis
TCACAAGCGACGCAAAACCTAATATTTTACGCTTACGCTCACGTTTTACGCTTACGCAGCTTTTTGATAACTCTCTAATAATTGTATGTAAATAGAGTACGCGTAGTGAACGTGCATTCTGTACACATACATCGATACATCTCACTTTTGTGTGTTATGTTGGTTGGACTGACTATATGACTGTTGGAGCAAAAAGAGTAGGGTATAATCTCAACAACGGGGCACCGCCAAACCACAAAACACTTGTGTGTTGTGTGTGTAGCAACTTTCATTTTTCAGGTCTATACTCTGGAACTTTTGGGACCATTTCCTTTCGTCATTCTGTCATCTGTAGTGTCGTAGTTACTTCACCATCACTACTTATTGACGTTTTCGGGTCAGAAGATTACGGCTAGTCAGTTTTCAGTTTTCACTGGGATGCCCCAAAGTAAGTATAACAAAGTTGTTAATTTTTTTATATAATCCTCAAATTCACGGGCGCTTTTTTGTTGTTGATTCTGATTGCATTATTCATTTTGCATGTCACATGAACCATGTAAAACCCTGTCATAGTGTCATATGTAAAATGTAAAATAAGTTGCCAAATATATATTTTTAACATGCAGACTTGTTAAGTCGAGTTAAACCTTCAACAAGGCCAATGAACACTGTTGACTGTTTGTTAATTTTTTGTGAAATATTTGTAGCCGGCGCAAGCAAACTTTTTAAGAATCTTGAATACTGAAAAAAAGCTGAGCTAACCTGTTGGCGTGTTGAAGACATTCATCGATTAAAACAGGTACGGTATGTAATAAATTATGTGGGATGCATTTCTTGAGCAGTAATTGCTAAGTTTTTAATATCAATGAAAAGTGATGCAATGAGCCCACATGTTGTAATCATTATCTTCTGTTCTGATTTAGTTTAGTTAACTTTCAACTTTAGTTGCGAATCTTCACCAGAGGAGTTGGAACTTTCTACGTCCCGTCGTACATCGTAACCGGCATACCAAAAATACTTTCATAAACATTTAAGTAAGTCACATTTATCATTATACATGTATTATATTAACACAGTTAGTATAAAAAAACTTCATGTGTTACTCCTTTTTTAATGGACAAAACTTTATTCACTATAACATGTACCATAACACCAATAACACCATTATCAGCAGCTTTGAATGACATAATATATTGATTATAATTTTGTTTGTCAATTATTTAAAGTGTTTAACTTAGACTAAAGACTACAACATCAACTCTATATGGGCAAAATACTCTTTCCTCAAAAAACGAAATACTGCATAGGTTAAGGCTTGTCGAAGCATAAGACAAGCTTTACCCTATTAAAATACTAAATCATATTTTGTAAAATTAATATCTTTTTCAAAATACTCAATTGACAATGATCAAAATGCTTTTAGGAAACGTATTTCAAAATTCAAAATGTTTAATATTTTAAATGTAATTTCAAAATACGAAACATACATGTCAATGAGAGTCTGCCGTTTTATTATTTTATTTTATCATTGAGATATGGGAACTTGACTTCAAGGTTCAAGCCAACCAAACAATGTTATCAAAGCATTGAACAATTTACGGCAATGATAGGTTTAATTTCATTAAAATATAGCGTCCCGTCCCGTGTCCGAATCGGGGATGCCTGATACTGGGTAAAAAAAAGTTGAAATTCTAAACCTGACCAACGTGATTGATTTGGACAATTTTTTAAATGACAGATATTTTACCCAGACTTGCTTAACATTTTTATAGGGCATTGCTGCTTCCGACACAGAAAAGAATGTCCTCATGGATCATTATCGATTTTCATTGTTTGATTTTCTCTGTATGATTTGGTATTATCTTACGTCAATAATCTAGTGTCTAGTCTATTTTGAGTTAGATACTGTAATATGTGTTTGTTGTTCACGCATGTGACTTATTATATTGAAATGCCGAGATAAAAATAAACTTGTAGATAGGACTTTCTATTGTTTTATCATTCACTTACCTGTAGGCTATGGAGCTGTTCTTGTAAAGATAACAAGATAAGTGTGATAAACGTAGAGTGTGATTAACAAATTAATATCTTCACAGGACTAGAGTTGGCAATTTACTATAGTCACCTCAATCGGATAGATTAATATTTGTTGATACGATCGTGACAGTTATAATTATTAGCTTCTATACAATTTGTTATTCTTTAAAGTATACACGTAAATTACACTTGTGATTTTATAGCAGCTCACAATTAAAACATCTAAGGTAGTTAATTTCTGTGTATTTAAATTAATAACAAGTATCTTTGTAAATTGTATTGCGTATAGTAAGTTTAAAGTTTATGTTTTGCATGAAGACTTGAGTACGATTAACATGTATTCTTTTATTGTATTTCTGTAGATTTATCGTTGTCGTTAAACAGTATTGTTTCTGGATTTTCTTTTTTTCACCCTCTTATAATCAGGTATACATACTACATAGTACATAGTACATAGGTACTCTTTTGATTGTACTTTGTACTGTGTAAACTGTAATGTACATTACATTTTACTAGTATACGTACGTGTACGTATACCTACTAGTATTTATATACATAGTTGAAAAGTGTATAGAATGTGACAAGGTTAATCTGCATAGGAGATAGGTATTTCGGTATTTGTTTAAAATGAAATGTTTTAGAAAATGTATGCTTTTTCTTTCAAATGGGCTAAGTAACACCTTTCTAGGTATTATAGTTTTGAAATTGAAAAAATAGATATAGTTGTTTTTTTAAATAAATTCGTATTTCAAAACTAACAGCTTAACTAACTAGCTGTTATTTAGCTCACATTCGAAAGAAAAATAGTTCCTCTTTCCTCTAAACACTGTTATTGCTTAACATTATCAATATCAATTAGGTATCTTCTTTTTCGAAATCTACGGCAATATCTACGAAAACTGAGCGTTTGAATTCTTTCCAAGTGTGGTTTAGTCTCGAGTACCCATCAGTTTATGCCCTATAGGTCCTGTACAACTCGAATGAAAAGTTAATTGTACACCATAAAAAAAAACTTTATACTGAGTAGTAAAAAAAAGTAATGTAAAGTTTAGTAATGAGTATAGTAAAGTAATGAGTCATTGTTTAAAGTGCGTACTCATAAACTTTAATTATTACTGATTAGTATTTTGTTTTCAATAACTTGATAGATTAAAAGAAACAAAACACCTCAAGATGAGAAAACTTCTACTTCTATCTAGCTCTGTACTTCACGGTTCTGGATTTTTGGAATATGCACAAGAATACATCATGGAATTCTTTATGAAGTACGACATACTCAGTTTTATTTTTTTGGTGTTTAACATGCTAGCATTTTTTAATGTGAACATTGTTTGTTATTCATCTATCAAAGGAACGGTGTGAAAGAAGTCTTGTTCGTTCCATACGCAGCTGTAGACAATCAGAATGAATACACTAATAAAGTGCGAAAGGAGCTGAAAAAGTGGGGTAAAAAGCATTAAAAATTAATACACTCTCATACTACTAAATAAGGTTCATCCAAAAGTAGTGTTAGTGTTTTATATTCTCTACTATTAATTTTTGTAAATGTACACAATAGGTTTTCAAGTTAAAGGCTTGGATGAAGCCAGTGATCCAATTGATGCAGTTAACAAAGCCGAATGCATATTTATTGGTGGTGGGAATACGTTTCTGCTTCTCAAGCTTTTGCAGGAAAATAATCTTATTGATGTGATTAGGAAGAAAGTTTTGGAAGTAAGTTGTATTTCAAAAATGTGTGTAAGTATATATCAACAGTATGAATTTGATTGCTTTACTTCGTAGGATGGTGTGCCATACATGGGAAGTAGTGCTGGCACAAACGTGGCTACTGTTTCTATCAACACAACGAATGATATGCCCATTGTTCACACAAAGTCTTTCGATGCCATTGGTCTCTTGCCCTTTAACATAAACCCTCATTACATTGATGTGGATTCTAATAGCAAACATATGGGGGTGAGATTTGAACTTTGAATTTAAAAATATTTTCCTTTTTTTTAAAACACATCGAAGAGAGTTCATAATGTATTTTCTACGTGATGTGTGCTATAGGAATCTAGACAAACCCGATTAAACGAGTATCACCAGCTCCCTGAGCCGAAACCGCCAGTTCTCGGATTAAGAGAAGGTTCATTTCTACATGTCCGTGGAGATCTAGCTACCTTAGGAGGTCTTCTCCCAGCTCGTCTCTTCATTCAGTAATAAATTGAAATAAAGTGTTTGAATCTATTTTTCTCTTTTATATCCATTATTGTAATATAGACCCATAAATCTATTTTTAGGGGCAAACCGACTGAAGATATTCCCACCGGAACTGACTTGAGCTTCTTATTGCAGCCAAACCGAACTGATTCCTAATGATAAAGTGTGTAGCTGTAAAAGCTTTGTGATTTCAATTAAGAGGTGCAGGATGGTTCTTAAGCAGTGTCTTTTCTGACACTGTGGTGGGTGAAATCAATTAGATAAGTCAACAATAAGTATAATTTTGTTTTGCATCGTTGCCATTAATGTTATTGTAAGCAATGTAATTCCATTAAGTACATCTCCCTAAGTCAAATGAAAGTGCTATACGAATAAGAAATAGATAATGATGTGTAAATCAGTCAAAGTATAATGTTAGGACCCATTGGCTTTCTTAATTTGACTATTTTCATCTGCAAATGAAAAGAGTCGTCTTTTCGAAGAGATTGATAAGGCTAATTAATAATCTTAAATTCAATTCCATAATTTAATGAGTTGAGGAAAATTGCAAAATGTGCAGCTGTCTATGATTTGGATTCAATCCCAGTCATATTCTTATAGTAATGTACATTTAAAGCATAAAGTAATCAATGAACATTAAGTGATTTTTAATGTTGCTAATGTGAAATGCATGTAACACACCTTTCAAAGATTAAAATTCTTATTTGTGTAGTACCAAGAAAATAGATCATCTCTTTATTACCATAAGCTGTTTATAGCTGTTTATCACTTGTATTTTAATTGATTTAACGCACAGCATCTTGCTGCCAGGTTATTTACTAGTAGCCTCGTCTAAAGAAAAAAAAATGAAACAGGTTTAGCAATTATTACCTATACAATTTCAAAACCAATAACAGTATGTTATGTTGTCGATCTGTCGCTGGTAAAAGTTTTTGGTTTTGTATAATAGGATATTATCTTCTACATATTATGTTTGCAAACCACATAGGTATCCATACACATGCATATCGGCCTAGGTGTATAATCTTTCGAGCAATTTTGAGTCCAAGTACCCCATTCTGTGCAGTCACCTTCTATTCAAGGTACAACAACGATTGCATTTAATGGTTATACCCTTAACCATTAAATGCAATCGTTGCCTTCTATTATATAAAATTCTTCAAGTGTAGAACAAAAATGTCTCAAGTTGTTAACTCCAGTAAATCCGCTGCATCTCTTGTTAATCCTTTTGGTAGTTAGTTGCCTTCTTAATTGGAACTCTTTAACCAATCCGTAGCACTCAAAAAAATTCTCCAGTCTGAACTCTAGAATTTTAATTTTTATGTATGTACAATTAGGCCTACTTTATCTTATGTACGATATAATAAGAAAATAATATAGATGGGTTTGTTTGTGTGCTCTCCGCTCTCTACGTTCAGAGCAAAATAATTTATTCCACTTCATCAGGTTTCATCTTTTGTCGTTTGTCCTACCTATACCTTTACCTTACCTTCGACATTGAGTTGCATGTTGCATTTGCACTCTGACAATTACTTCCCCGAAATCGATCGTTCTTGGAGAGTGCAGTAAGAAAATTGCAATTGGTAGCATTTGGAGGCACGCGAGTGGAGTGGAGGTTGTGTAGTCTCAGAGATAAAACCAGATGGCCGAATTAGAAATACCTAGTTGAGTAAGTACAAGTAGAGAGCAACAAATAAAACTAAAAGCCTTGGGGATTTTCATTGTTCAAATTATGTCCCGAAATCGCAGTTAAATATTTCTCCTGTTTACTGAGAAATAGAACAGTCATTATACTTAAATAAAACTAAAGCAAAACTATTTATATTTTATCTAACTGTAAGTAATTTTACAAAATACATTGGGAAATGATTATGGTTTTCAAGAATAAAGCTCATTAAACACGTCTTTCGTGCATAGGAGCTGTCCACAGAAACAATACATGATAATATTATAATACTTGACATTTAATTCTCTGGACCACCAGCAATTTTGCATTCCTGGAATTCCACACTGATATCTGTATACTAGAAACAGTTAAGTTACGTAATTGGATGAAGGAAAAGAAGGGTATAATAAACACTCCAGAGAAATAGCAGTGTGTGATCTGTGGCTGGAAACCATAACATTAAATAGCAAAGCTCTCAGTTGACATTTATTGCTTGTATCAAGTAAAATAATCTTTGTTTTAGTGAATCGTGTACATAGAACGAGTGAGATATGTACAGGGTGTTCATTAAGTCACAATAACTTTTCGAAAAGCAATATTTCACGAACCAATAGGAATTATGAGATGCAATAAATATCAATCGAAAGATGTAATGTGGTCGTAATTAGGCTGCATGTAAAATGGGTCTCTCCCATGTTAATATGCAATCATATTATTTTGATCTACAGAAGTTCATGAACCAGAATTAAGAGTTGCGAGGAATATCATTCAAAAGGGGAGACTTTAAGGGTAATTTTCATGTATGGGCTGTCTATCTTTGATATGTAACGTGGTCGAAATGTACCAACAGAAACTTGGATAGCGTACTCACATAACGGAACATAATGTGCTGTTTGTATCTTCACTAGACTAGTCGAAATGATGGCTTAAGAAAAACTGGTTGGTGATTGAAAAAAACATAGCACCGACCAATTCGTCTTACAATTATTTGACCCACATTACCCAAAGTTAAACAACCGATGCATGAAAATGACCGTTGTAGTTTCTCCTTTCGATTGATATTCATCATAAATCATAATTCAGTCTGGTTCGTGAAATAAACATACGAGAGACCCATTTTACATTAAGCCTAATTACGGCCATATTACATTACCAAAATTAGACAACCCGTATACGAAAATGATTGTTGAAAGTTGAAACCTTCTCTTTCGATTGGTATTTATTGCATTTCATAATTCCTCTTGGTTCATGAGATATTACTTTTCGAAAAGTTATTGTGACTTAATACCCTGTATATCGCCCATGTTACTTACACTCGAAAACTCCTACTAAGTTCCCCACAGAGAAAGCAAACTGAAACGAAGAGCGAAATCTATTTATAGAGACAGTTAGTTGACATTGGCATCCAAGCCTCTTGCTAACTCCTACTATCCAGGAAGTATCCACCCATAACATTCACGCAGTATCTTTTATCGCGAACAGATCAAGCGTCCTGCCATACCAAACTACTGAAACGTAACATATCTGAAGATACGTTCCGTACGTAATACCATCACAAGCAATACTTATACTTCTCTGCCAAAGTGTCTACCATTTGCTGTGTGCACTGTGCACTTGGTATAGTAATGCTCACACATTAAACCCGTTGCAATGATGTATCCTCCTGGCTTTATCTTGTCCACTATCCACTTCAATTTTATTACAAAGGACTGATATCAAATGAAGAGTTACTCAAGCAAGTACACGCAGTCATGCAAAACCCACTAAACTGTTATAGACGCAATACAAAAGAGAGTATAGGCATGAATGTGCCATGTGCCATTCCATGACACATGATCGAAATCAGCAGTGGTATGAAATAATATAATGCCTTCATGGTGAATGATAGAAAACGATAGCAGACCCTTCTTCCAAATGGACTTTTAAGAAGATTAAAAATGTCTATTTATACATTAATACAGTGTATATCAAGTGAATCTCAAATGGTTTGAGGGTTGACACTGAATTGAAACTATGAGTATTAGAGGCCTTGTATAGAAATCGTTTTCGGGAAGGAGAAAATCAGTATGAAACATTCGGTACAAATGTATTTCTATAATGCTAAAGGATTGAGCCAGATTGTGACAACACTAAAAATGTATCAAATTCATGTGCATAGTTCGAAAAAAAATTCAGAGTTTTTGCACCTTTATGGCAAAATAACCTCTTTTTAGATTTTGGCTGAAGGCATAAATTTGCCTGTTTCTCCGCTAGTTCAGTTGAGTTACTCAATTATAGTTAGATGGTTAAAAACGATTTCAGACAATTTGGGAATTATGTGGTTGAGCCCGGTTGAGGTACGATACCACATTATGTGAATGCTTTGTCTGTCTGTTTGTCCGTCCGTCCGTCACAGTTGTGCAGACACATCCTTGTGTGCGCCATAACTGAAGAAATGATGAACCCAATTGATTCAAATTGTATATATTTTGTCTAGGGATTATCGGATTATAACAAAGATGTGGAACAAAAATTAGGTCACAATGGCGTATACTGGGGAAGTCAATCACCCAAACATAATTTCCTATACACCAAATTGTTAATCTACCTCAAGCAGATTGTTACACATGTTTAAAATAGTTTATTTTATACTCACAAAATATCCCGAAAATCCGGAAAAAATAGGTTATAAAAATCGCAAAATTTTTCGCGATACGCGTGAATTTTATGTATTTTATGTTTAATTTTGCCCAAATTCGCTCAAAATATACCTCATGTTTTGTGTTTGCCCCCTCCAAAACTAAATCCTGGCTACGCCTCTGTATGGATATTATGCAAATGCATACGAGTTCCGTCCGCCTATCTTTCGCTTGAGAAATTGTGTTGCTGTCTCAGTTAATCTGCTCTTCCTTTTAAACATAAATTGCAAACTTAACTTTGAAAAGGTTTCTTCTCTATATCTGTGTTTGTTACTACAAAAACCCATTTAATGCAAACAATGCAAGTACACGTACACCACGTACCATATTAACTGATTACACGAACTTCATAAAAATTCGTACTGCATCCTTAGACGAGAAGACCATTTATTTTACTGTTTCCGTATTCCGTGGCGTGCTGCTGGTAAGCAGTACGTTTCCATTAGGACCTCCGTTCACTCCATTTTATGTTGTTTCTATCTTCATACTAAAACTGAATTATCCTGCCTAATTTTTATTTATTTTTGAATTTAATTTATTTATGCTCTGGCTCTCTGGGGAGAGTACAATCTAAAACATAGCACATAAAAACATTTTAGCATCCTAAACAAACAGTTTAGGATTTTGAACTTGTTTATTGTTACATCATGGAACAATAGCAGGTTTTTTGCAATTTTGTCAAAAAACTGCAGTACCTTCTGTATTCGCTGTCGTTACACTACAAATATTATGTTGAACAATAAATTAATGTAGGTAAATAGTAAAAAGAATTGTTGAAAACAATGAAGTTCATGTAAGTGGTAAGTCAAACAGAAAATGATTTGCGGGAGAGCGAAAGAAAACAAAGTTTGTTGAGAAGGAAAGCCAAGAAAGAAGCGTAGCATGGCTTTTTTCCATGAGTGATGCTAAGAAATATTGAAGCTTTCTTTGGAGACTCTTACAACAACAGTTTGAGAAGCCTTTTCAACTTTAGCCTGCCTTTACGCTCGACTAAATTTTACAAACGATTGCGCATTCATGTCTCACAACCAGGATTACATAAACCACAATATTATAACAATAAATTAGTATTTTCTATGTCAATACAAGTATGTACTCATGAATATTGCACGCGGCTGAGTATAAAATATCGAAAAAGTTTTTAGCATTCACAAGTAGCTGTCTCCATGTAACCCTGTAGTCAACTCTTCTAGTACTTTCTCACAATTCGGAGAAAAACCTTGAATTTAAGCATCCAGGTATGAAACACTCACATGTATTATACATATATGTGACTGTGACCCTACTATAGCGAATAGTGCCTATATACCTGATGTCATTGTCAATGCAGACTTAAGATTAGTATCCCATGCATACAATCCGTTTCCATTTCTTAAAGAATGTCATCTGAGAATTTCACACAATAGAAGTACGACATTACTGTATTCATGTATGCACATGTGTAATGCTGAGCCGTGCATACAAAAACCAGGCTTTCAAATCTTCTTAAATATTTATTATCTTTGCCAAGCAAGTATGGAGTACTACACGAGATGCACGACAAACCAACCAACGTGTTTTGTTGTTTAGCGTCACCTCACCACTCGACACTCACGTCTTGTAGTAGCAACCTATTTACTTTATACATATTGCATGTGCATGGCTTGTGTACACTTTCTAAGATTATTTATGTATCCAGACTAAGTTTCTCACAGGCAAATGTAGCCTCAGCATCCAGAGTTTTTGAATAAAAATATAATTTTTGTGCACGGTTAAAGAAATATTTTTTCTTTGCTCAAAAACGACATACAGACTGTATGTATATGTATGTACATATAGGTATGTCCAGCTACTCAGCAACTCAGCTTTCACGATCTGTCATGGTCATGGTTGAAGAATTGCAAATTATATCATCGTGGCGGTTACTAAAGGAGTAGTCTCTACATAATATTTAATAAAAGTCAAAATAGTTATCTACATGCAAATGTATCATGTTTGTAATGTAGCTGCTGTTACTCTTGCTGTCAGCCTGCTTACTGTGCTTACCCAAGTGTGACTTTGAAACAAGCTTAAATAGGTATTACATAAATCATAATAAAAAAATTCTAACCTGCTGCCGCTCCTGGTTTAATAAAGTCTGGTTATTTGTTTTATTGTGGGAAAAAGAAATACATCCATGCGTATAATATTGTAGAAGGTACAGAAGGTAATGTAGTCATTATGACTATAAATATTACCCACTATTAGTCAAGTTGTGGTAAGGAAATTCTTGTTTCTGTTGACGAATGTCATAACAGGATCTGCAGCACAACCATACTGCATCTTATGCCTAGATATGTTAGAAATTTTTAGATTACATAGGTACTTACAATCTCATATTTTTACATTTAATTTTAACTTAAGTAATGGCTCATTATAATGATAATTAAATACATTTCATTATATGTGAAATTATATCATCACAATTTAATGAAGCCCATCAAAAATCGCAGACAGTCTGAGATTGCTCTTATTTAGAAAATATGTAGGAAGACTGTAAAAGTATTGAAATAGCAATTTCGTATTAGAAAATACAGTGGGAGGGGCATGAAGTTTTTTACATTTTATTTTTCTTTAGAAAAGATAGCAAAATCGTAGCGCTTTGAAACTTTTCTAACACCATCATCAAGATCATGTTTACATTGTGTCGAAATTTAAACCAAATTAGTCGAAAAATGTCGAAGATATTTAACCCCAAATTGGAAGTAAATGAAAATTATTTTTCCCTAAAACATCGACAGCTCGTCTTTACCAAAGCCTTTGCTTCATGTACTCAAAGCCCTAAAAATCAAGGGACTGATGTATCTCAGATTGTCATTCATATGGAGTGAATTCTATTATCAAAGGCCTTTCTGGATATGTGAACACCAACTTCAGAAAGTTGTTTTTGATCACCCTAGGGGGTATTTATATTGGTGCTGGAAAAGACTTTTCAGACTTGGGGGTCTAATATCTTCGGCATTTTTAAATCAATTTGGTTGAAAGTTTGACAATATGAAAACATTGAAAATACATTGGTTAGATCTATTTCGCAGTTGTTATTCAATAGCTCAAAACGATCTAGTCGACCTACTGACCTAATTTTATTATACAGACTACGAGTACATACAGGGTGGCCAAATTATGACTGACTGATTACATTTACTTATTACAGCTACAAATGACAATGAATGTAGGTGTTGGTGTACATCAAATGGAAGCTAAAGGTTCAAAGTTTTATTAGAAATATCTCAAAGCTATATCGGTTGGCTATTTACAGTCTTTATGCATGAAATTTGATTTTACACCAAATAGCGTCATTTCTTTGTTTCTAATGGCTCGACTTTTTAAATCGTCACCGTTGAATCAGACATTTTAGCGACGCAATGTCACTCAAACTGAAAATTAAAGTGAAAAGAAGAAAGAATAGTTCTGTTTAACAAGGGGGGAAATACACAAAAGACCAAAGAGTGTAATTATCAGGATACGATTGTCAATCAATATCTACCGGAGTTAATTGCCAGAGGCTATTATGTCAGGAAAATCTTTTTCCAGCAGGAGTAGAGCTGTAAATCGATGCATCGAAAAGCGTTTATCGATACGATACGTTGTCGATACGATACGCTATCGATACGATACGCTATCGATGCCATCGACGATGAAGTCAAGTCG
>JAQFYB010006431.1:0-12231 GCA_034694085.1 Pogonognathellus longicornis
ATGTAGTTTCCAAGACCAGACTGCAGAGCAAGCTATTTATATGGAACAATGGAAGTGAAAAATATCATGACATGGACTATGGACTACAGACTGACTGGGAATTTATAAAGCTTCCACACTGCACTGGTAATGGAAGAAAAGAAAGTGAAAGATGCAGTCATTAGAGTAGTAAGTAATAGTAATAACATACATGCGGTTGTTTAAATAATACTCAGACTTAGGTCTTTCTGTATTCTTACCATTTACAAATATGACAAGATTTTGGGCTAAATAAATTGGATGTTTCATGTTGTACTTGTACTACAGTAATGTTAACAAAATAATTGACTCTAACACAATTCACAATCAGTACATTACATAGTAAATTTCTAGGTCACTGATTGTGCAAAGGGTACATAAGGTAACATAAAAAAGTAGGTTTTCCCACAATTTAGGTATTCTTAATCAGCATGTTTTTGCTACAATTGTAAATTATCATATCAGTCTGAGGTCTCTGTTTAATCTATAAATAATGTCTTACTGAAGAAATATGCAATATGTATATTGTATTTTGTGTCTCTGGAAACTCGCATCTTTGAGATGTTTAAAAATTGAGTAGGTACTGATACTGATGGCGTGATGGCTGTTAACAATTTATAAAACCTTATTAGCAGACACATTCAGCAGTACAACAGAGCATCATTAAGACACATGACAGAAATTGTTACGTATAGGTGGTAATTTTTCCCAAGCTACAACATTATGTGCTTGTGTTTCTTGATGAAAATAGTAGAGTTGTAAAGAATATTTGAACTGAAAAGCAAAAGTTTCAAATGTTCGGTTGGTTTTGTATTTTCAAAATTGGTTATTCTCTTGGGGTACTTGATTTACTCAAACTGCAACTACATTTTTACTTGAGTTCATTACCTACTTTGTTTTTGACCTATTTCCTGTGGAAATATTATTACTACTGAAACTTTGTTTCTTTGTAAATGTGTACAGGGTCGGTGTACTTTTCTTCTTCCTACATTCTTCATATAAGAGTCAAAGGAGACACTGATTGTGTGTGGCTAAACATGTTGTTATGAAACATGGAAGTCTATCTAGCTCTAAGTTTGATCAATTGAATTAACGATGTTATGAGATCAAATGCATTTGTACTAAAAGTTTCTTAACCTTCTAATCTTAGAATTTTTTAATGACAAATACAATAGACAGAAACTAACCTTGGTTCATTTCTGTTTTTGAAAGTTATGTACATTTGTTATAATATAATAATAATATGCCTTGAATGCAATTTTATAAAAAAGCTTTTTCAAGGAAAACTGTTTGAACCATACCTTATAATTATACATACCTACTTACATTATTTGGAATGAAACTTAAATGCTAAAGTAGTATTTTGATTAATTCTTAGAACTATTTGGTTTACAAAGTACCTATAGGTACACATTTTTAAAATGGTGCTTAAAATGAAATTTATCCCTTTATATAAATTGGCAGAATGAATTTGCATATTTAAACCGAATCGATTGAGTCCCACAGACAGAAGCATTTCAAATAATCTCTTTGGTTGTTAGAATGTGGGAGAGATACTCACAATGTTTTTAGATTCAGGACAGCAGAAAATTGCAATCCCTCTTGAATTATTAGACAAGCTTCTAGTTTGAAGAACTCACATTTATCAATGTAGCTAGAAACATAAAGAAATAGCACATCATAGCTTACAAGTTATGAGCATTGTGTACTGTTAGGACTATTGATATAATGTTCGAGACCTTGTTACAATAACTTAGCTGTAACTGTAAGTAACATTTGTTTAGAGCTCGCTTTTTATTCATAGCCAATCCTATTGTATTCATACAGCTACTCAGCTACGCACGTACTGTGACTGTACATACCTACTTTAGTAATGCTGCTCACTCAGGATTCAGGATATCCATAATATTAAAATGCATTCGGGCAACCTTTTGTGTGAAAAACTTTTGTGATTTTAAATTGTTCTTAGACAATTTACAATTTGCATGGTATTGCTTTTATGCTTTTATTACAAAAACATTTTAGGAAGAAAGAAACTGAGTGCATTACCTCAGGAGAACAGTTCGTACGTCACAGTACGTGTGTAGCACGGAAATAAAACAAAATTTGCAATTACGACATTGATTCTTCTTCCCAATTCCCCAACTTTCTCCTTTATCTTAATATTATTACAAGAACTTGAAGTGAAAAGATAAAAGGGCAAAGGCGAGATCCTTTTTCCTATTTTCTGACTTCTTCGTGCGTCTCTCGTTGTGTTATTCAGCTAAGTGAATGGTGTATTTATTTGAAACTATTATGTTGTTCTAAAGCTGTTTAGTTAATCCATTTCTATAAGGTAATTGTATCCCGTATACCTTTGCTTAAACTCGATTTTTTACAGGCATAGGCATTGTTTAACAGCCACTGAGGATTAGGATGAAAAATCCGATGCAACCGAGTTGCAGGTTAGAAGCACACGCTCTACACGGCTAGAGCTACATACAATACAAAGCGAATGTCTGCATGTTCTGTCATTTGCTTCAACTTGCTTTATTTAATTCAGTTTTACGAGTCATGTTAGAATCAAATTAAGTAGCTGTATGAAACTTTCTTTGCTGCATCTCTCCTTGCTATAGATGAAATTAGATTTGGTGTACAACCTTCGTCCAACCCCTTTCATCCTCGACTATCTCATTCTCTCCATTTCTTACATTATTTCATTATTTACAGTCAAGAACAATGAGGGTTTCACTATTCCTAGCAAATGTCTTTACTCCTGCTGTTTTATGGCATTTTCTCATAACACTGTAATAGTATGTAGATGTATTTATTTATCTTATTGTTCCACATTTCACAGTTACATTTCCCCTTTTCACTTTAAGTTCAACAATTAGTTCCACGTTACCAAAGCCGCCCACACCAAGGCGGATCGTGGTCTTTGCGTATCGCTTCCGGCTCAAGTGGCCATCCTTGATGTTCTAATAAGTATTACAAGTATATAGACTTTTCAATATTGGCGGATCATACGGGAAACCTTTTCTTTCTAACCAAATTATGTTAAGTCTGTAATCTAATCAAATATCTAACTAAATGAAATGCCACACAAGGAAACACTAGATAAAACTGTCCAGTAACACATACTTTACTACAAATGTTTCATCATCAAACAATTAATCAGCTAGCTGAGCATGTCATTGAACACATGTCACAATCACGTAAATGACATTATTAAACATTTAATAAAAAAAACTTCCATTTTATCTGAGACTAAAAATATTATGTCTTATAGCCCTTTTAAATTCTTTTACGGATAATACGCATTGTATGTACAAGAGTCTCTGAATCTTATTATGTCAATGTTTGTAAAGTGCGTCATAATGTAAGTTTAACTCACAGCTTTGAGAAGCTCTCGTTTTACTTAATACAAAACGTGAACAACATCTTTGGCTAATTTACAATCTTGAATTTTGCTCTGGGCTACACTTTCATTTAATTTCTCGTACAGTTTTGTACTTTCTTTAACTTTCTTGGATTCTGTTTCACATAGGATGCCACAGATAAAGTCCTGCTCAGAATGGAAGAGAGGATGTTCGTGATGAAAGTATTCTCCAACATCATCCTCCTCCTGTTCTAGAACTAGAATGTATTATCTATCAGCCAGGGACGAGCACGAGCTCTATTTATATTCTACGGTTCTGTCCTGGTGGTAAAGTACTAGTTGGAGCCATGGAGCCTATATAGTGCAAAACACAATACTCTGTGGAGTGAAGGACCGGATAAACGCGAGGCTTAAAATAGTTACGCCCATTTCGTACTGATTCAAGCAGTGAAAGCTAAGCCAAATTGAATCTCACAGACACTGGAAAATGAAAGTAATGGAAGGAAATGCATCTTAAGACAGTGGAGTTTGAGGTTATATTATTATCTGTTCATGTACTACCAGCAGCGTAGGTTCATCAGTACATACAGAGATGGTTTAGTTTTCTTAGTACATTGTTCGCACAAAGTTAGCTTCTAGCTAACTATATTAGAATGTGTGTGTAGTGAAATTCAGTCTTGGTCTGAAAGCAAAAGCACTAATAGCTAGTTTTACACTTCGACGAGTGCTTGCCTTGCGTCTGCCGCATGCATCGTCTACCTTTACTAAGAATGTCTTTTAATTGTTGACTAGAACTCGTAGGTACCATCACCAAAGTACATATTGTGCCTTCATTCCCATTAAGCTTTTCGGCTTTACATTGTAAACGACTGTTCTTACGACAGTCTCAATCGTATCTTCTACCTCTAACTCTCCCAAACCCCCTGTTATTTGACTGCATCCACGTAGTATATCACTATTGTAAACCTATACTGCAATTCCCACACTTTTCTAACTCATAAATTCATTTGTCCTAATTCTCATAAGCAAGTGCGACCACACTATAAACAATTTTGTACTTTATACTGCACATAAAACCTAAGTCTCACTTGCAAAATCTGAAGCAATAACTGTCGTTACGATCTTGGCTGAATGACACAATATTAAAGATTGCCAATTTGGCACGAGTATTAATGCTATAATTTCATACCCAACCACCAGGTATTTGAAAAACAAACATTTGCTTTCACCCAACATGGACAATTACGTTTTGCTTAAAAAGGAAATCGAAAAATACGAAACAAAACATTCCAGTTTGTGATATGGGATAGGATATTCCCCAAACAAGTCCTCAGCCGAGTTTTGTTGATTTTTCGTTTGTTTGATTCCTTGAAATTACATACGAATCCATACTACGTGGCTACACAAAAAGTAGAGCTATATTGTACCTGATGTACTTACGATGAAGAGAACTCTTATACTGTGTATTTACACTGACTATGATAGTGATAAAGCACTAATTCAACTGACCAAACATTATAACTCTAGCTCTGTAAAAATGATTCTCTCACAGAATTTTCTCAATATTGTGTTAAATAGAACGAAAAACATAACAGAGAACTGCCATAGCGTATAAGTGCATTAGTTTCAATTATTTTTTATTTACTAACATGAAGTGACAACAGCCGCGTCGGTACATGAAAAAGAAAGTATCCACTGCAAAAAAATTCTCACTTGACAACTCCCTTGGCACGAAATCTACGAATCATACATCCTCAAAATGATGGGGATATACGGATAGGTACACTATACATTATTTTTCCACAGTGTCCGTTCTACTTATATTTTAGGATTAATTTTTTTTCTCCAATCTAGAGTTTTCCCATGCGAAAATTGTGCAGGTAATAGGTCCATATTCCATGTATATATCATATACATATACCCAAGTCACATCTGTATACCTAGGTGAACGATGTGCCCAGAAATAGATTTCGGGAAGGACAAAATCCCAACATAATGAACAAATGTGCTTATTATCTTACACGGAAAATTGAGGCTGATTTAATTTGAACCAAAAAACATAAAATATAGATCAAATTCAAGGTGGAGAGAAAAAAATTGAGATTGGGTGAGATTTGGGAAAGTTTGCCCACTTGTATATATACAGCCTTGATATAGGTGGTTTAGACATTAGGACATTACATTACATTACATCCCAAATAAAATCAACTTTCCACTGCACTGGTTTAGCCAAGGAGTGGCAAAGCAGCAATTGTCACCTCCACCCGAAATTCTAAAAGAGGTTATTTTTATATGCCTGTAAAAATACACAAAACGGCGAAGTTTTTATTTATTTAGAAGTCGTATTCTTCATTTTATAGACTCTATTAATCATTTAAATTTGCTTGTCCCAGTGTTCTCATCAACTATTAAAAAAATGCTTAAACTTAAATGAATGAATATTAGTCATTCATAATCATAATGTGGAATACCTAGACGGCTATACCTTACCCATCCCCCTTTTTCCATTTGGACGACGTCGTTTATGCACGATCCCAAAGAAAGCTTAAGTCCACGTGTGTAGAGTGTGTACACTATTCGCTATAATTTAGAACGCAATTACCAACAATCAAGTTCAGGGAGAGAGGGACTTGTTCACTTGTTCACTAATCCAAGAGTAATCAATTCGGAAATCAAATTGTTATCATAAACTTTTACGACTTAGGTATGGATATTGACACAGAAATTGACATCCAGATCAATCAACTTCAAGCTGGTGTTGGCAATATCAGTTTGGAATTGGACATCGATCGGGTTCAGCAGGTACACACATCTTCAAATCATGGTAGGTCACATAGTCACATTACAACACAACATCTATAAAAACATTTTCTTTTATAAATGTCCGGTCATCGTTTTAAAGCTAAAAGTTTTACGACTAAATGTAAGTTACATTTTTATCTATAAACTATGTATAATGTATAATGTTGTATCTTTTATTCCTCAAAAGGTGATGCACGCATTTATTCCTGTCCTGCCTACGCTTTTGATGAGAACGGTCAAAATCAAAATCAAAATAATTATTTCACAAGATCGCTATTGGATGAAAATACCAATTGTATTGATCCGACTAATTCAACAGGAGTGAAAATGTCGTTTGACAATAATGCGGAGTTTGCGGAGGAACATAACACAGGCCCTTTGGTATGTTCCTCCAGGCCCATACAGCCGGATGAATGTAATGAATACCTACATATACCATATCATTTCGTTTAATTTTATGCTACAATAGTCAGTTATAATAGTTACCATTATGTGTTATGTTATGCATATTTATGTTTTACATAATATCTGTTCGTTTTTGAACGGACACCTACTTTAAAGGATTTAGAGTTAAACATGATTTCGTTTTTCAGATACTTGTCAGCCTCTGCAAAAACGATCTTTTAAGGATAAATCCACCTCATCAACTCTTGGTTCAATAAGCCTAAAAACCATTACTAAAAATATTTTGAAAACCACAACAATTATTGACAAGAAAATGAAATCGGCTAGGTCAACCGCCACGGAAAAATGCTTATTTTGTGGAGAATGCTTTGATTCCGTAAGAAGTAGACTTAAACATGCCAACGAAATGCATGATCCGAAGCCATTTTTATGTATAATTTGTGGCAAGAGATTTCTTTTCGAGAGCACATTGTCAATTCACCGGGGGAGTACCCATTGTTAAAAGTTTGCCATGAGTGTCATGGATCCAAAAATCCCTATTAAAATACATTTGATTCTAATGATGTAATCAGGTTATCAGGTATGTACACACGAACACACGTACAGTACAATTTAAGTCATCATGAGCTTAAGTCGTACAAGTTTGTAGTTTTTAATTTTATATCAAATAATAATATATAGTACTCTAATAATTATCTGCACTTATATTCAGTGATTAGGCATTAATTAATTAATGCTAACGCAGTGTGTAATTAAGTGAATGAATTATTGTTTATAAATTGTTGAAATGTGTATATTTAATGAATTCACGTAGTAGAATTGTAGAAAGTAGAATTCACGAAAAGATGCAGTGTAATGGAATGTAATAATTGCGTAAAGCATTCTTGTGGCTAATGGCTGGAGTAATCATGATGTTTGAATAAAACGCTTGTACACTGTTATTGATATCTAAATTCATTTAAAAAATTGCCTACTTTCACCCGATAATCCTCATTCAAAAAACTACAATTTCTAGAGGGTTATCTTGTGCATGGCTTCTATGACAATGGCAACCCCAAGTCTTCGAAACGAATGGTATTTGATAACACTAATCCTTTGGTTGCTAAAAATGGGTTGTCTTTATTTCTTTACAGTACGTTCACATTGCATTTGCATAACTATATTGCACACTTAAATCATACCCTAGCCCACCCATACCTCATAAGTCATAAATATATAGTTAATTAAGTTCTCAATTCCGAAAATCTTGCTATTAAAGTCAAATAGAGCAATTGAAGTAATAAAACATGGATTCAAATAAAAAGGTATCCCAACTTCCAGAGTTCTTTTCAAAAATAAATATGAATTTGATTGCCAGATCGCTTTTGAAATAATATCCTTATCTCAATCAAATGACCATAAAACATTATTCTTTACTTTTTCATTGTTGGATATTAGGAGGATGACACTAAGGATGCACAAGGTAAAAGTAGTCCCGAGAAAGCGGAAACCGAACCTCAACATGATGCGCATGCTAAAAAGAAAAATAAGCCACCTTCACCTAAGAAACGAGACTCAGATGACGATTTAGGACGTAAATGAAATGTCTTTTGGGATCCAAAATGTTTTGGGACATAATAAATCTTCTATCCCAATTAAATTAGACTGTCTTTGAAAATGCATTTCTTTGTCTCACTTAGTGCTGGATCCGGAACTCGAGGCATATGTAGGTGGTGACGGTGCTGAAGGAGGAATTAATCCATGGGAGGATTTAGCACAAGAGACCGCTCAAGCTGATGCAGCAGAAGACGAAGATGAAGAGGAGGAAGACGAGGAGGAAGAAGAGGAAGAATTCGAAGAGTCTGACGACGCAATGAGCGAAATGTCCGAAGACTTTGTTTGGGTATCGGATGACGATTATGTTGAAAGTGACGAAGAGTCACGAGAACAACGCCGATATTTATTAAGTCAGCAGTCATTTATTCACCTCCTTAATCCTGGACTTGAGACAGCTTTAATTCCTAAGGGTGTGATGGAAATATATAATTGTTTTTCGAAATATAAAATGTGATTTGGAATTTCAAATTCCCTTGCTTATAATTACCTTACAACTACCTCTAAATTATTAATTCACAGAAGAGCTCGAAGCATTGGCTGCCGGTGGGGATGGAAAGAAAGAGGAGAAAATTCGCCACGGAGTTAAGGGTGAAAGAGATGCTTACAAAAAGATGTGCCAAGAGCTTGGATTAGTTCCAATAAAGAAGTTCATGGAGGCACTTCGTAAAGAAGTTCTAGACTTATCTGTAATTCTAATGATATTATGTTGAATTACATGATTAAAAAATATGTTATCATGTATGTGTAATTATTAGTAATATGTATATAGCATTACAGATTAAATGCAAAAGAGCTGAAACCTATATGCAAAGCTTTAGAAGACAACCATTATATCAAGTGGGTCAGTTTTGAGGCCAATCCTGCTGGAGATGAAGGAGGCGAAGCTATTGCTTCATTACTTGAAAATAATAACTGCATTATATACTTAAATATTGCATCTACAGAGTAAATTGAAACATAAAAATAAGAATTTATTTGTTTAAAAAAATACTACAACTTAAGACTATCAATTTCAAATTTTTGCATGTTTCACAGAACAACATGTGTCATGCCATTGATATTTTGGGCTTTAGCTAAAAACACTTCACTCGAAGTATTGGACATTTCAAAGGCAATGAAATAAATGATATCCAATTTTTAGAATTGTTATAGAATTATCCCTAACGTTTTACATGAGAATTTTTTAACCGCAGAATGAGTTGGAGGATGATGACATGAATTGTATCAGCCAATTCTTCGCGACATCTGTCACATTGAGGGAGTTAAACTTGAGTAGAAATCATATTGGAGATAAAGGGTTGAAAATTCTGTCAGAGGGTTTAATAACTAATGCTGCATTGGAAGCATTGGATTTGAGTTGGAATGTTATACGAGGAAATAAGAGTAAGAATGGTGTAAACTAAATTAATGTACCAGTACTCCGCTTTGTTTCGTCAAATACGGTATTATCAGTGAAAATATGAATCTTTTCTTTTACACAGTGGCTACACCTTTCTTTACTGCTGCTGCTCAGTTAAGAACTCTGCGAATTCTAAATTTAGGGCACAACTATATGCAAGATAAATCTGCGAAAGGCATTTCAAGAATTCTATCGCTGAGCGAAACTATAGAACATCTTGACGTTTCATTAGGAAGGTATGGTAGTCATGATTTTGGTCATTGGATTGAAATACTCGAATAATAAATAATAAAATAATACACACTCCCACCCGTTGTTTACCGTTTCACCAAATAAATCATTTGTAGGATGAATGCCGCTTCAGGACCTTTAATAGCACGAGGAGTTAAGAATAATATTACTTTGAAAACCCTGAACCTTGAACTACAAAACTGGCATCAACAAGACGTTGCAGGCATAGTTGCTGGAACTACAAATCCTAAAAGCCAAATGGAGTATATCAATTTTGGTCAAGGATTTAATGTTCACAAACAGTTTTTAAATGTAATTTCTATTTAAGAACATACATGCACATTTACAGATAGTCATTTCATTACATGAAAATGAATTTATGATTATTGCTAAATGCTACCTAATACGCAATAATAGGCTGAAAGTAAAGCACTCAGATTTCATCCGAACTTGAAAATTAAACGTGGCCAACCGTTTGGATTATATAAAGCCAAAATCCCCGATACAAGGTTACTAGTCATTCGACGTGCGAACGTTGTCTGCAGAAACTTCGGAACTCCTTTAGAGTATGAAATTGCTTAATAACTATATAATTGAGCAAATTGACTCAGAATAATACAATTAGCTGAAGTGATTGAATTATTTTGATATGTATATATTCAGTTGTACTTGAGCAAAGGACTTTAATCAATTCTTTTCTAAACTACAGAATGCTTATAGACGAGCTGCGAACGGAAGAAAAGATATTAAACCAAAAACAATTCAAAAAGTTTATCAAGTCTTGCAATTTGTATAAAGATAAGGTGATGACAGAGTCTTTCATGAGAGTCTTTGCTCATTCTGCGTTTGATGTCAATTGTGAAGCTATAATTGAAGCATTTGATCAAGTATATAAACCAAAACCTGTGGAACCTATCAATCCTCGACTAAAACTATTGGCTGACGATAAAGACACCTCGAAACCAGAAGAATCTGATGAAATCAGTGAAAAGAAGGAGGATGACAACCCACCCGATGAATCGAATGATGTTCAATCGTTAGATACTGAAAACCAAGACATCTCACAGCCAGAAGATCCAAATGCTAAGAGAGCATCCATCGATGCTGGTGAAAACAAAGGAGATAACCAACCTGATGATCTTAATGATCCTCAAGATTCAAAACAAGAAGATCAGCAACACAGCGGTAGTAGTGAGGAAGAGGAGGAAACGTAGCAATCATGCAATTACAACAGAACAAAAATATATTAATACAATTATACTTCCCGAACATCCAAAACTCATCGTAAAATTATCAGAAAGTAATCGTATCATTAACAATTTCAATGATTACCAGCATAATTTAGTACATAAGAGCTATATTCTTAATAATACTTCTTAGGCCGTTAGGGTTAGGATATAGGTAATAGGAACTCAAAACCTAGATTGGTTATATTTCACTTCAAATAAATACCATTTATTTACGTAGTATATCTTGCCCAATAAAATTGTATAAAGTTATTTTATTACACATCAAAATATTTGTTGTAAACAATTTTATTTGAAGAAACTGAATTGAATATCAGGCGAGTTTCTTTAATTACGATAAATGTACACAGTAGTGTAAACTAATACGACAATTCTTGCGAAAACTCATCTAGATACAAAGCTGTCACACGACAATAAATACAAAAGTACATTCGAATTACTTACAATATCACATAACTGCGTAAACGTGCGTAGAAAGTTTGATCGTATGATCTCAGTCTCAAAAGTCTCAATCGATTATTCCAAGTAATCTAGCTCCTCTGAAATATTGAACTGTTTGTTGATAATTTCTTCTTCGATAAAGAACTTATTCCGAATCCACTTTTTGATCGAAAAAATATTATCAACCCAAACATTTGCCGCGTCCCTGTACTTCTGCAATTTAAAATTATTAAAAATTAGAAAGCTCCCTTACATTGATTTTGTACAATTCATTGAAAAAGTAAAATTCGCATCAGTAAAATTACTTGCACATCCTTCTCTTCTTGAGCGATTACATCGGGATCAAACTCTTTATATTTTTCCAATATTTTTTCTGTCCGTGCTACCTCGGTTTGCAAATTCGCTAGATTTTTAAGAATACTTTCTCTTTCAGGAGTATTATCCTGCAACAGCTGTAAACATACAGAGACATAATGATGAGATGAAAATGACAGTCCACCTCGCAAAGAAAAATATTTGCATAGTACGCCACCGAGAGCAAGCCTTAGGAAAATTATGGGAACGTAACATCTCCGTTGTAAAATACAAATACTGGTAATTAATCACTTTCTTATTATAATAACATAACAGCGTAAACACTGAACACGTATGTGAATGTGTGGTAATGTAAATGAAGTTGTAAGGAAGGGATTTATGTTTCGCGCTCTTTCACACTACTCTAGGTGCTGTAGTTT
>JAQFYB010006432.1:0-12223 GCA_034694085.1 Pogonognathellus longicornis
AAATTCTGCTTTGAAAATATAAATCCCCATGTACACAACAACTCCCCAGTGGGGAGCAATAGCGGTCATTATAGCATTAAAATAATTGACGAAAATATAACTCCCCAGAGGACGTAAATCGGCCGGTACGGTATCTATACAAGGTTACGTATCTATACATATTATACAGATATAACATGTTGGCAAGTAAAGTACCCCTCCCATATTGCAGAAAAATGAGGTTTTAGGTATTTCTAAGCATTTATGGTCCTCAATCACAAATTCGCATTGGGTCAAAGTAATTTATATAGAAATATTTTAAGTGGTCCACGGTCCACTTAATGACAATTCTCCTCAATATAGAACCCAAAAAATTATTATGAAATATTACCACTTCATTAAATTTGTGGACCACTTAATTCATAGCCACATTATACCAAGCAAAAAATTAAGTCAACCCCATATTAGTCCTCCTAAGTCCTAGCACTCTATTTGTAATTGCAATGAAATCTGGACGATGTTCATGCTCAAGAAAGACCAAAAGAGTGAAAGAGTGTCGAATGGTTTAAGTAATACATAAAGGAATGACTTTATGTATTACTTGGCTAACTGGCTAACATCTGGAATCCAAAAGCTAACAATCGTATTTCTGTTTACCATTGTTTACAAACATCAATGTCAAATTCCTATATATTCTGAGATAAAGGTTAAGAATTTATTATATTATTGTATAATTTGTTGACTAATTTATTATGTATGGGTAATGGTAATGCAATAAAATGTTAGTTCGTCTTAGCAGTCTTAGGTCTACTACATGTGTGCATTCCTTCTGTTTGTCGTAAATGAAAGAATTGCAGCTAAATCAGAATGCATGGAATGATGAATACGCATTGTATGTAAATGCTATGCATTAGAGTACCAACATCGCACTATACACCAACTACTACTGAAGTTCATGACTACAAAAATGTCGCCGAAGCTGTAGACAGGAATGGGTTTTATGGTTTGGAGTCTGAACTTATAAGATTACGTAATTAGGAAACAATTAGAAAGTGACTTCAAGCAGTATTACCTACTTTAGACGAACCTGTATTACCAAGCTTTATCTCTATAACGAGAAACATATAAATGAGCACAATATGAGATTTCTTATTCGTACATTCGTGAATACCCTGTTATATTGCTACGTCTAGGAGACACCAGTAAAGACCTGACAGCAATGTCAATCAATTAATCAAAACAATTTCCATTAACATGTATGTATTGACTTTTAATGGCTTTTACACAAAAGAAAAATTGTGATAATTCGTGAAACTATGTAGGTACTCCCTATATATATCCCATGCAAACAGGCAAACCAACTATAGAGTCCTTTTGAATCGCACCACCGGAAGCGGGCACTCAGGCTCCGTGACCAGTATACTTTAAATACCAATATACCCTAACACCAGAAGTACAAAACGCTTCTCTATATATCACACCATTCTATACACATGCCTATACAGAAAACTATTTATTCTCATTTGACTTGTGTGGACCAACATAGTAAGTAATTACCCGAATGCATGTATTCCTGTTATCTCGAATACATGAAAAGCAATATGCAAATTCGGGAGTTAAACCATTACAAAACAGGTAGGAATAAAATTACAACTTATTAGACACTACACTACTTCGAATGCAGTACTACGGTAGGCGGTAGACTATGTGTGCATTAAAACAGACTTGTATTTAATTGAGGGGACTATGTACTTGTTGGTGTCTCTCGGGGTTTTAGTTCCAGAAACACAGAAGTAACAGCAGCATGGGATTATTCCAGAAACTTGAAGAATGCAGGTAAAGACTTCCTATTGCTAATCATGTCTTGCAGTTCATCAAGGCGAAGTTATCAACTTTATTACGAATGATGGACACGTTATGGTTTACACATGAGTTTCAAGCTGAAAGGTCCTCATCCTTCTCCCCTGGTTATCCAAATGCTGCCCACCCCCAGATATGTTAATCGCAGGTAACTTCATAAGGACTCCTTTTCTAGCGACGGCGTGGCCCGATCAAAATTGCAGGTTTTACACGTTCACTTCACTGTACTTGTATATCGTTTTGCACTGATTACATTTTTGTACTCCCTAAACCAATACAGCTATCGATAGACATTTGCAGGTTACACGAACCAGCAGCAATTTTTACCGAATTAAAGCGAAGCTAAGGAGCGAATTTACGGAAGCGTCCGTCACGCAGATCCAACTCACCAACTTCTTGGTAAATTTATTTCAAAAATATTGTGAATGACATGTAAAAGGAAATAAGACTTCAAAAAGTACCTGCCACAGTATGCAAACATTGATATTTGTGACCAAAAATAAAGAGAAAAAAAGTAACACAAGAGCGTTCTTCGGACACAGGGTAAAATCATTGACATCATCATGGCCAGGCATCTGGTTGTGATTACAGTTGAAAGTAAATTGCTAAATATTAAATACATATGTACAAAAATACCTAGGAGAATATAGACATTTTCGGATTAGGACTTCTTCCAGTGTTCGGGTCGGAGTTTCTTTCTACAATCTACATAGAGTAGTAACTACATAAGAGACGAACGTTCTTCTTAGAACTTCTTGGATTCGGAACAGAGAGGGGCAAATTTTGAGAGTACACCACGATATAAATACTTGTTATTGCTATGCTGGTGCTAGTAGTGGTAGTTTAACATTTAATTTTTCTATTCTTAAAAATCAGAGATATTTTGTGATAAAATAACTAATAAAGAAAAACTTATTTACATTCGTCTTTTAAATGTTATTCATTATTACAGGTGTCTTTTTAATTATTTATTGATATAACATTGTAATTTATAAATATTATATTAACCTATTGCATATCCTTACAATATTATGAACTACCAAAATTCATTTTAAGCATAAAAGGTTATAACAGCTGTTTTGTTTATTGTTTGTCTCATAGGGTTGAGCCTTGAGGGCTGAGGGTGGACGATCAAAGATGAATACTTTAACAGAGGAAGAAATTGCGGACCTAAAAAGCAGATGGCCAAAATGTGTAACGAGACCTCAGGATGCTCACTGCAGTTTTTTAATGGAACAACGCGAAATAAATTTCCAACCACGATACGAAGACGAAAATCCAAGGAAAAATGAAATTGAAAATTGGAAACCACCGATTGTGAAGGATTCATATTATGAGGCAATGTTAATGAAAGAAATAACATCGTGGAAGACAGAAACTGTATTTGTTCAAACAGAAGACCGTCTCAAATGGGTGTGCCAATTATTAAGAACCTCTAAAGAAATTGCTGTTGACATAAAATGGGACGAAGAAAATTCTTTTCTTTATTCAATGTCCTTGCTTACTATCGCTATTCCTTCTTACACTTTTGTTTTCGACCCTTATCCTCTTCATTTACAAATTATTGAATATTTAAAACCAATTTTCGAAGACACATCAGTCATAAAATTATTCCATGACCATCAAAGTCACATTTTGAAACTACAAGCTTGTTTTCACATTTATCCTGCAGGAGTCATAGATAGTCAAGCGGTACACTCCTATATTTACAAATCTCGTGTAAGTTTCACTTATGCAGTTTTTTATTATCTTGGAGAATCATTTGCCACAACAATTAATAAGAACTATAAATGGGCGGATTGTCGGGCACGATTGGAGCCACCAACTGAAGAAAAATTTCTTCCACCTAAATTGGAAAAGTGTTGCTGCATAAACGCCCAACTTTTACTCAGAGTTTGGTGCTTCCAAAAGCTGGGGATAGAATCATACTCAAAGTTAAATAAAATAGATCCGGAGGTGGTTCTTCGAACGATATACCACTCTTCAAAAGAAAGTCTTACAGCTAAGTTCACAAACGAAGATTTTCGGAATTATGTGAGTTCAAACTACGAAGTTAAATCAAGTGATTTCATCCATTATGGCTTGGAAAGCTTTCATCAACAGCAGTGCTATATAGAAATGCTCAATTGGAGAATGGAGCAAGCAAAAGTGTGTGATACCTCGCCTTCTCAAATCATAACAAATCTAGACATGGCTCTCATCGTTAAGAACGATCCAAAAACCACTCAAGAATTTCTCAATAAGGTACCTTTAATTGAATAATTATATGGCATAATGGCAGCACGAAATCTTGAAATAGATTGGCCAAGGGCCAAGGCCGAAATACATAGTAGATTTTGTTGAAAAATGTTTGACTTTGATGTAATAATAACTTTGAACGTAGTATTTGTGTTCAAAATCTTTGTGAGAAATCACAAAACTTAGAATTTTCTATCTCTATTAGGCAACAAGTTAAAAATAGCCTAAACCCCGAGCAATGGCAACTCTCCACACAGGGATGAAATGATGGAAAATGCCCTGCAATGTTGTAACCAGGTTGCATGGGGAAATGGGAAATTTAGCCTTGCCCCCGCAGGGGGTGGGACTAATTTTTGGGGGAATGGAAACGCGTTGCAAGGGAAATTTTGAGCATTTCTTCATCCCTGCTCTCCAGAGAACCTGAGACAGAATAAGTGTCATATATAGAGGAGTATACTTAATTCTTGCGTGTCATTCTGCCTTTTACCAGGATAACCAATTAATTGAGCTTTTTTGCTCAATCATGAAACACTTGAATATAATAGAAATAGAATTGTTTTTTGCGTTACTTTTTACTTTGATGCATTTTAAGATGATTTTGGTTCGAATTGGCTCAATTTTTTACGCTTTCTCGCAATTATGTACACATTTGTACCCAATTCTCCTCAAAATTGATTTCTAACTACATATATACGGCCTAGGCCTTGAATACAGTTAGGTTATTAAATTAAATAAGCTCTGTTTATTAACACAAAAATAAAATGGATTATAACATTTATAATAACGTTTATTTTAATTACAGTCGGCTAAAGGAGAGGATGTGATGACACTAATCGCTAAACAAGTTAACAGCATTTTACCAATCTCCAGTGATGGACAAAAGAATTTTGAAACTGCCGAGAAAAAATTTCCGAAAAAAGAAATTAAACCTTTAAAGTTCACATTATCCGCTACAAAATGTCTGTTACCAAACCCAGCACAGACTAACGTAGAATCATTACTTAAGCCTGTGGGAAAGAGTTTATTGCTTGAGCCTTCAATAAGAAAAGTACCATCACCTGAAAAAAACTATTTAAAGGTGCCAGGATTCAAAGTACTGCCAATATTGCCTTCAATACCTATAAAAATTGAACCGCCGATTCTGTCTGAATCTGCAAATAATTTGAATTCGATCCCATTGATGCCTAAGGCGATAGAGAATGTGCAACATATCCCTCCTGCTATTCCTCTATCCATTTACTATAATCCTCTGATCAGTCCACCTGTGCGTGTGAGTAATGCTTCTTCAACCATTAACAATATATTGCCGTTACAAGCAAATAGCGCTCTGCAGTTTATTAATAAGCAATTGTCGACTTTTGTTGACAAAGCCATTGCACAAGCAAGGTCAATTGAGTCCAAATGGTATGTTGAAAGGATGACACGTCAAACTGATTGTCCTTCAGAGAAAGATCGTACGTCAAGAGATCGAGAAGATCTTACGTCAAGAAAGAGCGAAGTACTTATGTCAAAAAAGCACGAAGATCTTACGCCAAGAATGGTCGAAGATATTAAACCCAGAGTGCTCGAAGATATTAAACCCATAGTGCTCGAAGATATTAAACCCATAGTGCTCGAAGATATTAAACCCAGAGTGCTCGAAGATTCTACTCCCAGAGTACGCGAAGATCCTAAGCTGAAAGTACGCGAAGATCCTACGCCGAAAGTACGCGAAGATCCTACGCTGAAAGTACGCGAAGATCCTACGCCGAAAGTACGCGAAGATCCGACGCCGAAAGTACGCGAAGATCCTACGCCGAAAGTAAGCGAAGATCCTACGCCCAAAGTACGCGAAGATCCAAATCCGAAAGTACACGAAGATCCTACGCCGAAAGTAAGCGAAGATCCTACGCCCAAAGTACGCGAAGATCCAAATCCGAAAGTACGCGAAGATCCTACGCCCAAAGTCCGCGAAGATCTTACGTCCAGAGTGCGCGAAGATCTTACTTCCAGATTGCGCGAAGATCTTACTTCCAGATTGCTCAAAGATGTCAAGACTCCCAGAGTGCTCAAAGATGTCAAGACTCCCAGAGTGCTCAAAGATGTTAAGACTCCCAGTGTGCTCAAAGATGTTAAGATTCCCAGTGTGCTCAAAGATGTTAAGAATCCCAGTGTTCTCAAAGATGTTAAGACTCCCAGTGTTCTCAAAGATGTTAAGACTCCCAGAGTGCGCAAAGATGTTACTCCAAAAGTGCAGAAGAAGAAGTATCGCATTGGAGGATGGCGATGGCACTTGAGATGCAAGCAAAGAGTTTGCGATGAAGATCGCACGCCAGGAGTGCGCGATAAAGATTGGACGTACTTTTCAAGAGTGAACGATGAAGATCGCAGGTCAAGAGTACGCGATGAAGATAGAATGTACTCTTCAAGAGTTCACGAAAAAGATCGCACCTACTCTTCAAGAGTGCACGAAGAAGATCGAATGTACTCTTCAAGAGTGCACGAAGAAGATCGAATGTACTCTTCAAGAGTACACGAAGAAGATCGCTCCTACTCTTCCAGAGTGCACGAAGAAGATCGAATGTACTCTTCAAGAGTGCACGAAGAAGATCGAATGTACTCTTCAAGAGTGGACGAAGAAGATCGAATGTACTCTTCAAGAATGGACGAAGAAGATCGAATGTACTCTTCAAGAGTGGACGAAGAAGATCGAATGTACTCATCAAGAGTGCACGAAGAAATCACCCTTATTTCCCGTGATCCGAAGCCGGAAAGAAGGAATATTATCAATGTCGTCGGTGAGGGAAGAAGTGATAGAAATGCAGGTGGTGATTTAATATTCGGGGAAAATAATCGTACTGAAAACAATGATGTCATTTGCGACTATTGTAATAAAGTTGGACATGTTAGAAAGTACTGTCGAAAGCGAATAAAAGGACTTCCGCCTTATTACGAACAGTCGAATTCTCATTATTCTAGCGGAAGTAATGATCTTTCATCACGTGAGAGATTCAGACCTCACCCATATGCAAGACCGCCAGTTCATTTTTCCCCACCACCGGATTTGGCACAACCGAGATATAGTTGTGAATTTATGTCAAATGTGAAAACTCCTGCTTTGATGAACATTGATTTTCAGGAAGATCACATATTTCCACAAGGTGAATCATGGACACCCAATAGACGTTGGCATTGAGTTACCGAAAACCTAAAAAACGCCATATATCCAAAGTTGACTCTGTTCCCATTGAAAGTGGAACTTACAATTGCTAAGCACCCGGAAAACTTCTTTACCGACTTCCTATTCCCAGAATACCTCGTTGCAGACTTTACAGATTCCAGTTTTGTTTCCGAACTAATTTTTTCCAAAAAATAGTATTTTCAGCACAAGACACAAGATGTATCTAAAAATGTAGATAGTTGTATGGGGGGATAATCCAAGCAAACATCATTTTATTTTGCACAACATTTACACGCTTTTAAAAACAAAATTACGAGTTCGTATTGCTGGGATTATCCCCCCATACAACAATACTTACAAGTTAGCTGCACTTGTCTTGGATAATAATAATATTGTAAATATTGAATAAAATATAATTGTTACGTTTTTGCTAATGAAATAATGAAAACCAACATTAAAATTATTTACAAATCAATACACTGACTGGATTGGCAGGACTGCTTCACTTTATTACGTAGTTTCATTAATTATAAATTATACTTAAAACTATTATTATGATTATAAACTTAATAGTATGATTATCTTAAATTAGTATAATATATTATATAGCTTATACCTAAATACCATAATGATAACAAATAATGGTGGGTATATTGAGATCAGAGGTGTTCAGAGATCGCTTTCTCATAAATAACACTCCTAGCCTAGCAGATATTTAACAGTGGCGGATCTAGGTTCTACAGGTACAAACCCCCTTTGCGAAATCTGAATCTACACTAGGTAAAAACCCGTGAATCCCACAAAGAATTTATTTTCCCATAAAAGAGCGACATGAAAAAAAACGCTATTAATTAATTTGAATAAAATGTTGATTTTGGCCCTTTATCGCGCTACACCCGATTTCAGCCTTATTTGTACTATACGCATTTTTCCTTCCCCGAAATCCATTTCTGTATTATGACCTTGCTCTTGCATGAAAAATCTAGAAATTGTAGAACTTATTGGATGTGATTACTGGTGTGAACGAAACCCCAGTGAAAATGTATGGTATCTCTAGTACTATAGTCTTATGTAATAGAGTATCTAGTAGGATTATAGTACATAATATTTATATACAATACACCCTACGCTACAGCGAGAGCAAAAGCAAAGCAAAAAGTAAATGCAACCACGAACAGAAAAGTCATAATATCAAAAAAAACTCACAATAAAACTTACTTAAAAGGATAGTTTTGTTTGGGTGCTCGTGTCGAAAAAATAGTGAAATTTTTTCTAAATTTTCAATTCGCGTTTGTTCAAATTTATCAATAAAACTAGCAATAAAACATACTTAGGGGTAGTTTTAGCAGGTTTTAGTATAAAAATAGTACTCTGTTTCCCCGTTGCAGTCATGTGTTTACACCACTTTATTACACCTGTTTGTAATAGTTTATTTGTCGACGTACCTTACACTAATTAGATCAAAGTATAGATAAGAAAGATAAACATTATTGGAAGACTTATTTGGACCTGATAATATTATATACCTACACATTAAGTATAAAAATAGATAGATTTACAAAGGAGTTCTGAATTGAATACGATGAGATTTCATGGTCAGTGAGGCTGAAAAGATTTTACAAGTATCAATTATATTTATTTAACCATATCAATATACTGCGGATAAGTACTCATATAGTCATAATCCAAACGTGTACACAGGCTAACCATTCAAGTATAGAATTGTCAGCTTTCAAGGGCAAGGTTATTCAATTTAATTATAAGTTATATCCATGCATTCTATTCCCACTTTCTATGCTGTGTATGCTGGGCAGTTTTATACATTAGTTAAGCATTTAATGCTTAAAAACTAAATGTGTTATATCATCATGTCATCAATTATATCGTCAGAAATATCACGTAGTCATCAGTGATAAACCATACAAACAGATATAAAAATGTATCGGAGAGACTATATTATAAAAACTTATAGTAAAGTGCCCGTCAATGAATTAGCAGGAAGCTAGAAAGGTTTAGGTATAATACACATAATAATCGACCCCCTCATGCATAGAAAAGAAAAAAAAATCAGTGAATTCCCGTATTTCCTTGGGTTTCCGTGGAATTTCTGCAAAATAAAATTTATCCCATTTGTCGTCACGACTGTGTCCCAATTGCCGATGTATGTGTTCAATGTAAGAAGGAGTTGAAAATCAACATCCTCTCAAGTTACTAATACAATGGGGATTTGCCAGTCCGAACCCGTAAATTACGGGCTGCGGGAACAGGAATAATACCATGAAGGTTGTAACCGATTGACCCCATTTTTGTCTGTCGCCTTTGTTGAAACCCTTAGATGACACATGTGAAGTTTGGAACAATTTGGTTCATACGTTCTTGAGTTATGTCGCAAACGCACGGGCAAACGTCCGGCCGGCCGGACAGACAGACTCAAACTACCGTTTCTCATTTCTGAAAAGTGGCTCCACCACTTAACTCGGCTATATTATGGGCCACTCTCTATACTTTTTCTGTAAAGATCTACTTGTTGCAAAGTAATATAAAATTATAAAATTTCGAAGTAGTGATTATCCATAATGTCGGACTACAATGTAGAGGGAGAATGGAAAAATTTTGTTTTTAAATTGGTCGAATCATCGGATCATAAAAAAATCTACGATCATTGTGTAGCATACTTGTTTCACTCTTTGGATTGTGTGGGTTATACGGATGCGGTAAAAGAAGATTGGTTAAATCTATTCCATGGAATGTTGAACGACGGTAATAAGCTCAATATCATTGCTTTGGACAAGGAAAATGGAAATGTAAGTTATAATATTATTATTACTGTATTACAAATATTTGAATTCGTTATTTTAAGTTAGAGAATATGAAAGAAGACTATGTCCTATATCAACCCTAAAGGGGTCGCAGAGAAAAATGTCAAAGGGAAAGTTGATGCCCAGAGCCTATAGGGTCACATGACAGGGTCAAATGGGGGGGAAGGGGTCATAAAGCACCCACAAAAAGTAACCAAAATATTTCATACTTGTCTCAAGTCACCCCAGTCAAACTTGAGGCTTTTGAGGTGACTTGGCGTGCCAGGAGACAAGTTTCGGGGTGACTTGAGACAAGTTTTTTGTTTGGCTTTGATTGATTGGGGACTTTGAGAGAAAAGTTTTGGTTACTTTTTGGGTGTTGGGGGTGCCTTATGACCCCACAATTTAACAGCCATGTAACTCTATAGGGCTTTGGTTACAACTTTTTGCCTCAGAAATAGGACCTATAGTCCCCTTTCCTATACTCTAACTAACCCTCCTTTTTGTTACATTATATATTTTAATTAAGATTTAGCCCAATTCCTCTCTCACTGAGTTGGATATTAATACAATTTTGTTGATCAGTTAGCAGGACTAAGGGTGGTTACCATTGTTAAAAAAGACCATCCTGAACCCCCACCTGTATTCAAGCACAAAGTGAGCCAACAAATATTTGATTCTTTTGAAGATTTGAGTAAGAAATGTGGGATTTGGGAGAAGTACCCTCACTTGGACAAGTATGCAGAATTTTTTGGTATTTCTGTTGACCCAAATTATAGACAACAAGGTCTGTGCACAGAATTATATAATAGAGCAATACTGTGGAGCAAGTCTCGTGGACTCTCTATTGCCAAAGTGTCATTTTCAAGTCCATTTAGTCGAAAAGCAGGTAAAAAACATGGATTCAAAGAATTAGGAAGAATTCAGTGTATCGACTGTAAAGACGAAAACGGTATTCCACTTAATCCTACAATAGATCCTCTGTGGTATATAGACATGGGAGTAATTGAATTTTAAAGAATTACGTAAATCTTTTGGTGTATAGTGTAATTAGTGTATACCTACATAAACTAAACTTACTTATAGGCATGTTTTTAGCTGTAGGTAATACTCAAATTAATTATGGTATATTAATTAAATTAACAAACGAAAAAATAACTATTTATTTAGAAAAGTATCATGTAATAAATAAATCAATAGCAATAATTACTAAATATTAGATCATTTCATTTTCATTCATATTTTTAACTTTCAATCATCCTACATTCTACTCTATACCTATTCCGAAAAACATATGAGCAAATACCCATACGTGAAAAAAGCTATTATCTATCCGGTTTCAGAAGGTCAAATAACAACAATAGTGAACGTATTCCTCTTATTTAAAAAAAATTCTTCATTCTTAGAACCTTATTCATGGAGAATAATATAATGAATTCACACAGGAAAATGGATGGATTGGGATTGCCACGCTTGCCATGTACATAACATCTTCAGTTTCAAATACAAAGGTGTACCCAGGATTATTAGTATTTCTCTTTAGAGGTAATTGGAGGCTAATTGTAAAAGAGTATAATATTTGTGTGGAGAAAAATGAGAGAAGAATGTTTTTAATAATTGCGAGTTTGGGAAGTCGTGTAAGTGTACTCAGCTAGAATCCTGTCTTCTACTGGCCTCCCCCCCCACCGAAAGTGAATACATGAAGACAAATCATTAGTATTTTGTCTTGTGAACAGGCGATTGGAAGACAAATGGGTCTTTTCGCAGGGAAAAGCATGGTGCATTCAGTAGCAAATGAAGATAGAGGTTTCGAATGAAATTCCAGTGAACATCAGCGAATATAATTGGTATTTAACCGCATTGAATAATTTTTGATTCTTATCTAGTGTAAACTGAAATATAACAGGGGGGGGGGGTTTGGACCCGTAAAACCCGTATGTAGATCCGCCACTGCCTACGGGGAAGATTTGCTAAACCCTGAAATAAACATATGCATAAAGTCACATACAGTCAAAAATACGTGGAAAAGAGGAAATTACGACTAATACCAATACTGTTGGAAAAAATACTGAACCAAAATCAGTCTGCGAAAACGATAAGAACACTTTATATAGCTGATGACTGTGATATGACCGAAGAGCCTTGTAAACGCATGAAGTACACTTTATCTTCTGTAAATGTTGAAGAT
>JAQFYB010006433.1:0-12222 GCA_034694085.1 Pogonognathellus longicornis
AGAGAAAAGCATCATTCTGGCTGAAGCTATTTTTCAGAATGAGCCTATGACCGGACCTGTTATGTCTAAAGACATTGGTATTTCGATTGTGTTTGAACATGGCATGTGTAGGGTTAATTATCACTGTTTTACTGTATGCATCGTTAGGCTGAAATTTAATGAGGAACAAAATATGAAACCTTAGTTTTATACATTTGTTTTCTTTTATTTATGAAATGCACTTGTACTACACGTGGGTTTTTGAAAAATTTATGCCTGGTACAGTTTTTTGTGCTCTATGTAATGGTATATCTAACTCTGGACTGGCAAGACTACCAATTGTCCCAATTATCCTACCAACATCTACATTTCTTTTCTGATTGCAAGTTTTAGTTTATGTGTTTTGTCAAATTAAACTCATTGCTTTTCGACTGCAAGCTTTAGTTTAAATGTTGTGTCAAATAAAATTACCATAAATTAAACAAGATTATCATTAAGTTGCCAAAAAGAGGTTCGAAAAATGAAAAAGACGAAATTAACACAGACAAACAGTGTCGTATCACTTTTAACTGGGACAACGACTTGGAAATCAAAATTTCTAATTACATTCAAGAGAATTATGATCAATACAAAGTAAGAAATACAACTACACTTAATAGTAATACTAAAAAATTTAATTAAAAAATAACTGTAAGATGTTGGTATATTGCTGTCTTGTGTTCATGACATTGGGTAAACGAAATGTGTGTGGAAATTTTTTGACAGGTGATGAGTAAGATGGGGTTTTTTCGAAAGTCAAAGGAGCATCCAAATAATAAACATTTGACGGTTGCTCAAATAAAAAACAATCACGAGAAAATGATGAAGACTTATACAGAAATACGAACAAAACTAAATTCATCTGGATTCGGAGTGGATTTAGAACTGGACTCTTCACTTGATAAAAGTAATATAACTAAACCGTAAGACCTTGATGCAATACCGATTTTATTGTTGAGTATTTGATAATTAACTGATCTGTTTGGTTAGGCTGCATTTATAAACAATGTCATTATTTTGACCTCTTGGACTTTGTTATGGCCACCCGACCAAATGTTAAACCACTTTTCGTAATGCAGTCATCCAACTTCGGCCCAATAATTGAAACTCAGGATAAAGAGGTATGAACAGTTTACCATTTTTTAAATGTACTAACTGCTAATAGGTTTAGGCAAAACTTATGTCTGGTTTTATGATGAATAGTTCGACTGGCTTATGGAAGAAAATGAAAATGTAAATGATAAATAGACTGCACGACGTGGGAATGTGACAAATGCGCTGTGCAAGATGTTTCTTTGACCGATGATATATTACAACATCTGAATTTAACATTGGAATCTGAAGATCTAAATCGACAGGTGCTGCAAAATAGTAACTTTAATTATGTACAAAAAATACTTAAAGGTCTTAAGTTTATACATGTCAATATTAATGGTATTAAGTCTAAATTTAATGACATAAATGAACTTTTAACTTTCGAAAAGAATGTATTGTTTTTTGGTATTACTGAAACCAAGTTAAATGACTATGACAATTCTAATCAATTTAAAATACCTAATTTCAATTTACTTCGCTTTGACAGAAATGCCAATCAGGGTAGGGGTTGTGTATTTTATATCAATGTCAAGTGTAAAGTAAGTGAATTAGAGTTTAAATGTAACAAACCTGAGTGCTTAGAAATTAAATTAGTTAAGCTAAGTTATATAGATGTAAAGCCGGTAATAATCTGTTTAATATATAACCATCCAAATATATTTAAGAATGAATTTCTAAAAATATTCTCTAATCTGTGTATTTTTGTGATCTCAAAATAATGATATTGTAATTCTGGGAGATTTTAATAGATTTACTTCACACAATGAGTTTACTTTTCAATTATTTCAAATAATAAGTGAATATGATTCATGACAAAGAATTGTTGGACCCACCAGGACAGCTGTCAGAGAAAACACTATGGATGGAGTAAGAATTCAATCTGTCACAGCTACATTATTAGATCATGTGTATGTATCTGATAATACAAAATATAAAATTTCTGGTCATGTGCCCTTTGCAGGCTCAGATCATGAGCTCTTATGTTGTAAGAAAATACGAGAAAGTTAAATGCGCACCAGTTACTATACAATGTCGAAACTATGCTAATATTGATGTAACTGCTATGACCAAAGAAATTCCATATATTGACTGGGATGAAATATTTTTATTTGTTCAATTTGATGAATTAGTTCTTGTGTTTGAATTTCTGATTCTATAAAAACAGTTGTACTGCGAATCGAAAAGCAAATTATTGAACATGTTAATGAGTTTAAGTACTTAGGCATTATACTAGATGAAACGTTAAGATGGAACTCACAAGTAGATAGGGTGATAAAAATATGAATTCACGTCCAAAATTAATTTGCCGTTACAAGCGTTTCTTTTCTACAACACAGTTAAAAATCTTTGCAGACTCTCTAGTTTTATCTCTGCTTGATTACTGTCCACCTATATGGGGGAATGCATGCCTCTCAAAAATGCAAAGAATAGATAGAATTATAATTAAGATGTGTGAAAATCTAATGTATAACAAGAAATTGAAACGTGATAAAATCTACGACAGCATTGAAAAAATATGTATATTATTATTGAATGAAAGAAGGGATATATACACGCTTCACTATATATATAAACATGTTATAAATAATGCTGTAAATTCCAAAGCTATCCTAATGAATACTGTGTACATACATCCACTCGGAATCTTCGAAGTAAATTAGACCTCCAGGTACCCAAACTCAACTCCAGCTTTTCGAGAAGTTCCTTTAGATACCGTGCAATTTCTCTATGGAACTCTACCATTAAAAGTGAAAAATTGTGACACTTTTAACAAGTTTGACCAACAACTACGACCCAATATTATAATCAAATATAGAATATAAATGGAGTCTAATTGAAACAAATATTATTTATCAAAACAATCGAATTGAGAACTAATGTATTTTGAACTTTATTTAATGGAAAGTAATATTCATAAGAAAATGACAACCATATTTTATATGCTCTTATATTAAATTTCATTACGACAGATAAAACCTAATTATTTACCTTACCTTTAGTGTGTAGAGTGATATGTGGGAAGATAATAGCAATGTTACACAATGAATCACTGAATAAAATAATACCAATAATACCAATAGTAAATAAATGGTCTCCCTGTAAATCTAAATTAGTAAAAGGCAAAAGACTACCTACTACTAGGTATAGTGGTGATATTAATCAGAAATGTAAAATTAGAGATAATTTGAAATCAAAGTTCAATAAGGATTTAGATCCCTCTCTTGAAATCCAATTTAAAAAAGTTAAGGCCGGAATTATGCAACTCTTAAATATTGCAGAAAAAAATATTTCAATACAAAATTGGTCGACAATGAACCAACTTAGTAATTTTAGACATAAATATTCTTGTGAAATTAACAAACTTGTAACTATTGATGGTGTGGTGCTGGAAAAAAATGAATAAATTTGTGAGCAATTTGCAAATGAGTTCATTGTCTTTGAATCTTCAAGTGACTTAAGTGTTGATTTGTTAAAAAAAGTGGATAATTATTGTAGATATTACTTACTTTCTAATCCTGAATATAGAAGTTTTAACAGAAAGTGAAATAGAAGGTGCAATCAAAATTGTAAAAAACTGCTCTGATTCGGAATATAACATACCTAAACGAATCTATCATTGATTTGTCAAAGCTCCTCTATACCTATTAAAAAATTTCTGATTATGTTTACATACTGTACAATTCCCATTTGTTGCAAAACTGCATATGTTTTTCCATTATACAAGGGAAAGGGTAAAATGCAATCCTCTAGCTCTTATAGGGCTATTTTTAATATGCTTTTTCATTAAAGTACTGGAAAAGATTATGTGCAATAGGTTAATGTTATTGATTATTGACAATTTATGTAATAATCATCATGGCTTACGTTCTAATAGATCTTGTGAAACTGCTGCTATCAAATTGTCTCAGTATATTTATGATTCAGTTGATAAACCTAATGGCAAAGTCATCGCTGTGTTTATTGATTTTTCAAAGGCGTTTGACTAAGTTTCTCATTATATCTTAATTCTCAAACTTATAGACAACTTTAATTTAGAACCATATATGTTAAAACTGCTTGTTAACTATCTGAATGGTAGAAGTTTTAGAGTAAAAAATGGAAAATACTTATGAAAGTATTATTGTATCAAATCTGGAGTTCCCCCGGGCTCATGTCTTGGTCCGCTGCTATTCTCATTATTCATATAGGAGAATCAATTGATGTAAACTATTTATTGTATGCAGATGACTTAGTTTTATACATAGATTGTGTCCCTGCTGTGTTGGTGTAAAAATAATAAGTTAGCAATAAATCACTCTAAATCTAAAGCTATGATTTTTTGTAAAACCAATGACAGTAAATTTAAACACAAGCCAAAACTATTAAATGTAATTAAAATAGTAGATAAGTTTAAGTATCTGGGTATCTTGACTCAACGCTGTTTGATAAGCATTATGAATATGTGTGTACTGAAATGAACAAGGCTCTGGCCAAGATGTACTCTTTTAAGAGAAATCTTCCTGCAACTAGCACCTAATACTAAATATAATATATAATATAATATATACATATACCTAATACAATATTAAGATTTTGCTTAATAAAATGGGACCATCCCTCACAATTCATTATTCATTTTTATAGATTTGCATGAAGAGTTAAAGAAAGAACTTACGTTTAATTATCAAGTGTAACTTGTCAAAACAATCTCTCTTCATTCTCATGAGTTGCCGAAATCGATGTTCTTCAATGTCAGCATTAAAAAGAACTTCATCGAAACATTTCGTACTTTTTGGAACAGTACTACGAGGAGACAAATACCGATTAGATGTTAATGTCCATAATAAATAAGTTATGTCCTCTTGAGAAATTATTCTTCCAACAATGTCTGGCACACTTTCCTCGTGGAGTCCTATCATCACTGCCAAATCAAATCTCAAATCTCAACTTTATTGTCTTGTTTCATTCAGTATTACAATAATTCTGGTTTAAGTGGATTGACAGTGCATCAATATACAATTTTAACTAAACTTAGATTACTAAAAACTAAATTATCTATTAATTATATTATACAGATCTTTCACATTCCAATTTCATTTTCCATTTATCAATCAGTCCATTACTAGTTTTTACAAGCTCCTCATAGTTTCTAGGTATTCTATTCCACAGACTAATGCAGCTCCATAGTACAGAGTTTAAGATTTGCTTTGACCCTGTTACAACTGCTTGCCCCTGTAATTGTGGAAATGACGTAGTAATTGGTGTACATTTAAATCTGAACCAGTCAACAAAACCCATTTCTTTGTTTGACATAGCTTTCATCACAAACTGAATCATAGCAATTGATCTAATCAAGGCATTTAAGTGACTCTCAGACATTGCTACCCATACAATTAATCCATAATCGGCTATACTATGAACATAAGCAGATATAAAGCTCTTTAATATATTGCTGCTTAAATATCTTATTTGGTACATTTTCGACAATGCCTTGTTTGTTTGTTGCAAAATATGAGTTTTGTGACTAATAAACGATAATTTTTCATCAAATCTAATACCAAGATATTTAAATTCTTTAACATAATCAATTTTGATTTCTCCTATTTTTACATTATCAGTAGACACTACTTTTGAGTGATAGTCACGGGCTTTCGTGAAAACCATGTATTTTGTTTTTGAGTGATTAATTTGTTATTCTCACACCATTTGTTTAGAGAAGTTAGACAATTATTAATTTTCTGAGTGCCCTCATTAATGTCAGTACACTCACAATCAGTATAAATTACTATGTCATCAGCATAAAGCAAATAATCAATTTCAATTGCCTCACCAATGTCTTCGATAAATAGGCTGAACAGCAGTGGTCCTAAACAGGAGCCAGGTGGCACCCCTGCCTTAATTACATAGTATTTTGACACGTATTTACCATTTTTTATCCTAAATAACAATTTTATCATATAAGGTTCTACTTGAAATTTAGAAATTAGTTTTAGAATTAAAAGTTTATGACTCACTGAGTAGAAGGCCTTACTGAAGTCAATAAATACTGCTATTAATTTGTCATATGGTTTTTCCACTGCATCATAAATATCCTGTGAAAATTTGATTAATATTGGTTAATGTGGTAGCACATCTGAACATTTTAGGGATTGAAGTATTGTGCATGTGCTTAAGATACAATTAAATATTAATAGAAGTGGTGTAAAGAGTGACCCACTAAATGTTTTGAACACTCTAGATGGTATTTGTAACGAAGAATCCGCACATTTCTTTACACTGTTTATAGCATCATTTAATTCAGAAACTGATGTCTCATCTTTGATGCAATCAGTACTGTTACATTGGTAGTCGTTACAATAATTATTTATCACATCAATTAGCTTTGTATTATTTATGTCACTGATTGAGGTCTTTACAACAAACTCAGTCGCAAACTTTTCACAAATCTACTCATTATTCTGTAGAATCTCTCCATTTTCTTTCATTAGTTTTACAATATCGTCTTCTTAAATCTAAAGTTTATTAACTCATTCACCGCTGCCCATGTAGTTCTACTGTCTTTGGCCTGTTTCAATTTATTGTGAAAATATCTGTTTTTAGCACTAGTGACTTTGTTATTTATTAGGTTTCTTATTTTCTTGAACATATTTTCTTTAATAATATTGGAGGTACATTTTGATTCAGACTTGTCTCTCTGCTGACTGAATTTGTTAAACTCTTGAGTGTACCATGGCTTATTTTTGCTTTTCACTATCCTTCTTTTATAGTATAACTTTTAAAAGTAGGTAGTTAAAACTGTGAATTCCCACTTTAGCAATCTGAACGGTTAGATAATTAAGATAATTAAAAATTTAGTTAGTTACTAAAATTTTATATAAAGCCTTGACAACACCCCCGCCAGCTAACTTCGCATATTTGTTTCCTGCCTACTTTTAAAAGTTATACTATAATTGGAGCAAATTTATCTAAGATTTCCCAAATTTTGTTTTCAAATACCCTAATTGATTCATTAAAATGTACCAATAAAAATATGTCTTTCCAATTTTGAGATCTTACTTCATGTTCAAAGCTATCAGTATCTAACTTTACATAATTACGAAATGATATTAGCCTTGGTGGTAGTTTAGTTTTACAATTTTCTCTTACTACATAAGTTAAATCATGGTCTGATCCCGCAAAAGGGAAATGACCAGATTGTCAACTCTTGCTTTACAGAGGTTTTTGGCATTTTGAAAACTTTATCATATGCCTGACTACACTCTTACTCAAGAAAAAAAATTATATCACATTTGATTTGAAGTTAGCAAAATATTGCGCTCATAGCATGCGATTATGATCAGGGTTGATTCTTCTCAGAATAGATTCTATTTAAATGGTGTGAGTACCACTATAGTTCAGCCAAAAGCATTAGGCCCTTGTTGATTCTAAGAGGTTACGTGGAATTCATTTTCTCTTTGATTCATTTTCAATATTCATTAAATTGTTTAACCCTTGCAAGGCGGTATTTATAAATCGAGAAAATCATTGTTTGTGACAAAACAACACATATCAATAAGATACAGTTTTATTACGCATATTTTCATAAAAATATTTAATTATTTAATACAAACCGTGTGAAGAGAAGTGTCCACTATGGGGAAAAATAAGGATTTGACACTAAGTGATAAAAAAGCAATCATCAATGTGTCAAACTATTTTGCAGAAGAGAAGGCAAATTTAACAGGAGAAAACGCTTATAATTTTATTCAAACCCGAGTAAGCAATATAACAAAACGCACTGCAACAGCCCTGAACTTTTCTGAGAGATCGGTCAAGAGAATTAAAACAGAATTCGCTTCAACAGGAACTGTGGCAATATCGAAAAAAATACTAACAGGACGCAAGAGGATTGAAGTCGATTCATTTACGGAAGGGGTTATACGAAGAAATATTATAAATTTGTACGAAAATAAGCAGTATCCGACGATAAAAAGGCTCCACTCTACAGTGAATTCCACGAAACGAGATCTATGGGGTTATGTAGGAGTATTATAAAGTGTATTGATTGTGCTATGTCACTATGGTTTTCGACTATTGCTTAGAATAACAGTTGCAATTTACGATATCATTTATGAATAAACTTTTGACTAGTAGTGGAAATCATGATTTACCATTTGTGAATTAATTTGTTAAGAAAACCATAGTGATATAGGGTGATCAATGCATATTAACATGCTCCTACCTAACTCCATAGATCACGTTTCGTGAAACTCACTGTATATTACAATCAGATAACAACTTCCCCCGCATGTGTAAGGAAACTTTGCGATCCATAATGAAAAAGCAGCTAAAAATGAAATTTATCAAGTTTAATAAAAAGCCAGTTCCATTTGATCGTGATGACATAGCTGCTCATCGATTCCAATACCTCCAGCAGATTAAAAAACTTCGCCGTGATGGCTACAAAGTAAATATTTGACTTTTTTATTATAATAATGTAAGTTATAATTTATTGTTAATTATAAAATAATAATTCAATGGCTAGGTATACTATCAGGACGAGAGCTGGACAAACGAAAATCAGGGGTTGAACAAAGGTTGGCACATTCCAGGAAAAGAAGTTTTAGGTATGCAGAGAACAACTCCTCATGCAGATGTTTGGTTGAAAGGGGTGGGACATCGATTTGCGGATGATTTGTGTTTTAATTGATAAGAATTCCATAATTTTGAATTATAATATAGCAATTTTAATGCAAATATAGCTAATAAATTATTTTAAATTAGGGGAAATCTCTTCTAGGCCATCAGGAGTGGGGAAGCGAGTGATAATAATTAATATTGGATGTGAAGACGGCTTTTTAAAATGTGGGAAGGCATTCATAGGGAAAAAGGATTCTTCGGATTATCACTTGGAGATGAATTCAACTCATTTTGAAGATTGGTTTTCCGAGGTCCTAAAGGAAATCCCGGATAAGTCTGCTATTGTCGTTGACCAAGCAAAGTATCATAGGCGCATAACAGATGAAACAAAGAACCCAACTACTCAATGGCGAAAACACGAAGTAATTTCATGGCTGCTGACCAACAATGTTCCACTTCCTGAGGAATTCCAATCTTTCGAAGAAATGACGTTACCCCCACTCAGAATGCTTTGTAAATTGCATGCAATCAAAAACGAATATGCCATTGAGAAAATGGTTAAGGAATCCCCTAAAGATATCAAGTTAATCTGGATTCCTGTGGCGCATTGTGAGCTTTCGCCAATTGAACTTATCTGGTCTAAGGTAAAACGTAAGTTGAATACATGAATATAATTATTTTCACATATTTATGTATTATATACGCTAAATGGGAATGTTAAAATTATAGACGCTATTATTTTTATTTGCACAGGAAATGTGGCTGTGAATAATACCACATTTAAAATCAAGGATGTTCTAACGCTCACTCAGGATTCAATGAAATCAATAACACCGGAGGATTGGCAAGGTTGTATAGAGCATTTCATCAAGTTAGAGGACTTATTGATGAGAAAAGAAGGAATACCTGACGATTTTCATAATCGGAACATGAATCCCATAATAATTGCTGTTGGCAATAGTTCTGAAGACTCTCAAGATTCATCGTCTGTGTCAAGTGGCACTGAGTCTGAAATTGAACGTGATGAATCTCCCATGGAAATAGAATGATAAATTAGCAGCATATAAAGGGTTAACATAATAGTCAATTATGGTCAATTTAGTTCGAAAATGTAGTTTCTATGGAAAGAGTGCATGTAATTTGATAATAAAGGTTTCAGTTTTTAATACATGGGATTTCGCAAAAAGAGGGCCTAATGCTTTTGGCTGAACTATAATAACGATAATTTCCTGTCCGATACAACTTACACTTTTTCGAAGGACCAGTCGCGTTTAACGTACAACAACGTATCACAATTCATTCCATGCACTTCTATGCCAGTTTTTCTCTAATTTACAGTTTATTTCACCGGTTCAGCATGAGAATTCCACTTTGTCCGTACATTTAAACTGGGGACTCATTGATCCATCTTGCCAGAATGAATCCGTCAATGCTTGAGACATCCTCCATTGTTCTCGTAGGCAAAGATCCGCGGTCGTTCTGTTCTAGCAATTTCCATATTCGGCGCTCTCGTCGTCAAACGTGTGAACAAAGCTCCGTAATCCAAATTCCTCCATATATTTTTAACGGAAGCTCTTCATTCTATAATCTAATACTGTTGTCTTGATTCATTTAGGACTCTCTCCACTCCTTGATGTCCAGCCAGCTGATGGTGCTCATTTATAATAAGTATATTAATGTATATATATTTCATACTATTATTTCAGTTTTAGTATAGTTAAAGATAATACTAGTTTTAGAATACGTATAATGTCAGTTTTTAAATAGACTCATAGGTGTCACTCAGGGATAGCTGGGTTTTGTATTAATATCTGGTTGGCCTGAGTCGGTTGGGTATAAAATTTTGGCTGGGCTGGCTGTGTTGGGTATGACGTTTCGGTTGGGCTGGCTGGGCTGGCTTGGGTGGGTATGATGGTTTGGTTGGGCTGGCTGGGATGTTACAGTTTTCCCCAGCTGTTGGTTGGATTGGGTTGGGATGGGCATCTTAAGTCGCACCTATGCTGTACACTGGTGTTTTGGTTCCATAATAATCGGTCTTGTGATATCGTAGTCCATTTTTGGTGCATTGATATTTCTTTCTCGAATTAAACCGAAGTCATCCATCTTAGGACAAAGGTTCACAATCCGGTTGCTTTTCAATACCATCCTTTCTTTCCCCAATGTAGCAATTTCCTCTGGAAATCGTTCACGTTATACACAACTGAGTAACACCTTTTCAGCGAGGTCAAGTTCTTGCACCGTTAACTTGACATCTACTGCTGGTGTTGATGGTTTTTTGCGCCTCATCTTCCTTTTATTTGCAATAGAGTGACAAACCGTAGCACATAAGCCGTAGTCGTTTTCAACCGTTTTTGAGAAACGACACCATCAACAAAGTGTTTCTGAGATTTCACTTGCCCTATGAAATCTTTCTTTTCCAAATCCTCCTCCGCGACTCCTTCCTCCAAGTCCTTGTCGGTTAATTCTCTTCGCCATTTTGCTTTGTCCTGCTTCAAAAAAAGAAGGTGCAATGCACCATAGGCTGTGAGCTCAAGTCCGTAAACACACAAAAAGAGTTGCATCAGCAACATTCAGTTTTATGGGAATCAATCGCCCCTAATTAACGTCCATAGATAACTTTCCCTACTCGATGGGCAACCAAAGGGGTGAAACGTTTAGCATCCGATCGTAATCAGTATAAGACAGTTTCAGAGTCCGACCAGTATACCGTGGAAACAATCTTCAAACTGTGTCCGCTCCAAATCGTCTCAGCCATCCTGTACCCGAACACTGCAGCTCAAATCGTGGAATCGATATTGATTTAAAAGGTGATACTTTAGCTTTTCCCATCACCAATTCAGTGTCACATTTTCTCCGAATTCAATCCTAAAGTATGTAAAGCTGCAAACTCCTTCACACTGGCGTCAACGAGAACATGAGTTTGAGTTTCTCCTTCAATAATATTTAGTATGTAGCAAAGAGGTATTTTCACTGTATTAATTTCCTTGATTTCCTCCAGCTACATTTTCCATTGCTCAAACGTTCTCGTTTGTTGGGGCTATTATCTCCCGTCATTACTTCCTTCCGGAATTGCTTAAAAGATACCCTGAATGAGTCATGATGAGGATATGAGGATCCCGGTATAGTCCCAGCACACGTTTGACTGGATATTCGTCTTCCAGATTCAAATAGGAGCTGGTAGCTTTTCAGCTACCAGCTCTTTGGAGATTCCGTCCAAGACTTCTCTGGAGTGGCTCATAAAGTTAGCAATTTGAAATCATCCAGGTCTATGTACGTCATAGACGTTTTTGATTAGCTTTATTGCTTCTTCCGCCGTGTCCTTACTGTCGAGATAATCATGTACGCAAATTTTTCTCCTTAAAAGCTTTTGCAGCTAATGGAAACTCGTGCTTGTGACAGTCAGCATGTGCCGAGAATGGAAACGAGGTAGAACCAATTACTGTTTTCGGAAATACGCCATTGGGGGGAGATTAAATCTTGCGCCTACTCTTTAACGTGTATTTGTAATGT
>JAQFYB010006434.1:0-12220 GCA_034694085.1 Pogonognathellus longicornis
GTCTGAGATGAATAAACGTTAGCTTTGACGTTTACACATTCACGTTTGAACATTTTGACGTGGAGTCGTTAGAGTGTGGGGATGGGGGATGTAATGATAAAACTGTCAATTAAATCCATGGGTGACAGTATTGCCCGAATTCCATAATTTCTACTGATGTTTATTTCATTGAATGTACCTGATTTTGAAGCTTGAATTATAGACAACATTCAGAAAATATTAAATCTGCACATTGACAATAAGTGTGTGTACAAGGGTATAACTATATAATTGAAGGCTATTAATTTTCTTTATTTGAACTACACATCAGTTCCAAAAGGATATTTTTTATAAAATAGTATGCTTCCTCTGGGATAAAAGTATGACAATATACCATTGCTCTCATTCGTACTTTTAAATACCTAATCGTTAAATAACTTTTGTGTTTTAACTCTACAAGTTGTATAATCGATACAGAGGGCGGTGTAATTAATCAATACTTCTTGTTTAACGGTTCTCAATATCAAATCAGTCTTAGCAAGGCGCAATTGAACTGTTCAAGACTGTCAAAACTCATACCATAAAGCCAATAACTTAATACAAACTGTGACTAAGTGTGTAATAGACTTTCGTCATGTATTTTGTCGGGATATGTAAAGTGTTTCCATGTTGAGATGACTTTATACTATACTAATAAAGAGACAACAAAGCAAATAAGAAATCGCTCGATCGACCGTGAATCTATCAAGCAAAGGACACAATGTATCGATCTGAGGTTCACTCAGGCTTAATTGACAAGACATTTTATTTCTTCTACCGACTTCAAGCTTGAACAATACATTCAAAGAATATTTTATAAAACAACAATTTTAAATCCTTATCATCTCAATATATTTGTAGTAAAATGTTTTTAATATTGCTTTTCTTTTCTTGTGCGTCAAGTCAATCTTCAAAATATTTTCCGACGGGTTTACAATTGAGCTATTTTGAAGAATGTGACTTTCACGTACTATCAGAACAAAGCGATATTTTTCTGGAACCGTTTCTGCATTCCAATCAAAATTTTCAACCATGGAATATTAGAGCCTACGGGGGATCTGGTCTGGAGGAATTGATTGGACGACAGATATAAATTATAAACAAAACAAGGACCATGAAAGAAAGATGTGACATCAATGTAGTATTCAATCCTGGAGTGGTATTTATTTTCCTTTTTCGGCGAGTAGAAAGCTTAAATTGATCACTGCAATTGTGTCAGACACGACTTTTAAACAACAATTAGCGCAAGTTTAGCAGTTATAAAAGCAACCAAAATTTAGCAATCGTCACGAAGGATGAAAAAACAAATCTTTTTAAGTAGCAAATTTTCCATTTTAGTTCCGCCACATTTCGGGGCGGAACTAAAATTAGGGTGAGTCATGGCTGATTTCCTAAACAGGAGCGGAGTCAGGATCAATTTACTAAAAATGTTTCGTTAAAAATATTTCGGCAGCAAAAATATTTCGGCAGCAAAAATATTTCGTTAAAAAGCTTGTGACAGCATAAACCGTCCTTGAAATGGGCACGAAATATTTTCGCTAAAATGGAGGAGGTATCTATTTTGTTTTCCTGCGTGGCATTAGCTTGTCTGCGTAAGATTGCCCTGGTAACCAATTATTTCTTTAAAATGGGAGTGTGATCAACAAAAATAGCCCTTTTGCTTTATTACGGTTTGGAGGCAGCTCAAAAGCTGGGAAGCCTAAAATACCTGTGTTTGACGTCAATTTATTTTCATTGCTCTCTATTTCGAAAAATATTAGAGATAATTGCTTTTATCAGCGACAATGTTTTAGGAAATGTTTTTATCTTTCGAACGAGTTACATAATATTTCTCTAGGTTTTATAGTTTAAGGCCCGTGTGGATGATGACCGTTAATTTTACCAGAAAAGCAATAACAAATCCAATTAATCCCAATATCTCTTAGCTGGAAACTTGTTACTAAAATTAGAATGCAAACGTTTGTGAAGTTAATGTTGCTCTACAATAATGTACTTTCAAATTTTAAAAAAAGCGTCAAATTCAGAAGAAAAGTAGACTTTGAAAATTTAAAAGTCTACTTTTCGTCAATATTTGACGCTTTTTTTAAAAATTGAAAGTACACTATTGTAGAGCATAATTGATTTCACAGATCCAAGCATTTGTTTTTTCTTAATATGTTTCCGGCTAAGAGATATTGGGATTAATTGGATTTGTTATTGCTTTTCTGGTAAAATTAACTGTCATCATCCACACCAGCCTTAAAAATGACCATTTATTTAGTAAAGCAACTTTTTTTGGTACCTTTACATGATCAAACGTGAGAAATGTGGTGGAGAGCCGACAAAACGCTTATAATAGAAGGTTACATCAGCTATATTGAATGTCGGCTCTTCACATTTAGGTATGGACTCCACTGGACTGTTTGGTCTTATTTTTTATTATGAAATACGTTGTTTTACTAAATAAATTGTTATTCCTAAACTATAACACATACAGAGGTGTTACCTAGCTCATTCGAAAGACAAAAACATTTCCTAAAACAATGTCGCTTATCATAGCAGTTATCTCTAATAGTTTTCAAGACATAGAGCATTGAACAAAAATTGGCGTCAACCACAAGCATTTCAGGCTTCTCAGCTTCTGAGCTGCCTCCAAACCGTTCTAAAGCAAATGGGCTATTCTTTAATATAGGATTGGTATCAAACCTAAAAACAATAAAAGTATACAATTTTGCGATTTTTGGGGTTTCTGGTGGGGTTTACATCCTACAATGCACAGTACATTTTTTATTAGAAGTACTATGGGATTGAGTATTTTGAGTAGGAGCATGAAAATTGGGTGATTTTATAACATATTTTGGAGTAGAATCCTTGACAACACCATCGAATGATTTCTTGAACACGCAATCCCGATGGATATGGTATACAATTCTCGATTATTAAATTACTTCATTGATGGAGAATATTTATACGAGGAGAATAAAAGCAAGACTTTAAAACTCCTTTGTAATTAATGGATAAAACAATCCGCTATTCAATATAATTTTCAAAGCATAACGTGTTGAGCATTGTTACAATAAAAATGTTTATTAACCTATACCTATTTTGTATTTATTTAATAGCGATAAATAAAAATTTATGTACTTGGGATATGCGTCGACAAGGGAGAAGAGTACGTATAGTGTTTGATGGATGGAAAAACAATGCGATTTTTCATTATGATTGGAAACCATGTTTATAAAATTATGATAATTATGTGCGCGCTGGTATACTCATTTTGTATTAACACCACCATGCTTTGTAAAAATGGTTTATTTTAAAACGTTACTTTATACAATTGTATATAATAACCGTGTGGGAAGCTCAATAATATTACATAGGTACTTGAAACAGCAATTGCGTAAAACATGTTTGATGAGTTTGATATTAATACCAATGATTAAGTCTTGAATTAGCTGCCTGACATACATATTATATAGTCTTAAACACACTTTAAGGTTTCCATTTGTAACCCTTAATTGCTCAGAATGGATTAAACTTAGTAATCCGTATTCGAAAAAATATGAAATAATTTGACTTGTTGACGGTTTTTAAAATACAATTAGATAGAAAGAATATTAAGCAATAAATTCAAAAAATTTGCCATTTAGCAATGTAAACGACGTGTGTGTAAGACATAACATGAGACAAAATGCACCAAGGATGGATAGAATGCAAATCCATTAACTCCTGCAAGCATAGTGGGTTCAGGATCAAACACCGAGGTCATTGGATCTAAAATATACTAGCAACGTAGATTTAGGGTTAAAAGCAGCCATTAGAGTATTTCAGCTATTTCAGCCAGAATTAAAAATAAACGTATTTTAAAACTAACAATTTTTCATTATTGATGGAATATCCTACAAATGAGATAGTATTTAATTTATTCAATTTATTCGTATTCATGGACTAGGCTGTACATAAAAATCAATTACGTACAAAGCAAAATTGTAAAACATTTATGACTACGTGGGGCAAAAATTTCAAAATAACAAAATGTTTTGGGATTTGATCATATGTCCGATTGTTCCCACCCCGATATACGGCTTTGCCCATGTACACAATTGTTAGTGGGACAACGTTTCCGATAGTCTAACGCTGTTTGAAGCATTGTACCCATATCCGGATGGACTTGGGAGAACATTTTCACACACGCATTTTGAATTCTAGGAATGGTCATTGTAATGTGGTCAGCAAGGTTATCCACTAGACGTTTTCTTTCATCGGGTTTGAGAATTTTCTCCCAGTACCAAGTAGGTTGTGAGAAGTTATCTTCATCGCGTAAATTGTATCTTTCCACGTTTCCTGTCACAGGGAAACTTGATTCAGTCGCTTGTGGATTTTCCGTATAACCTTGAAATGTGTTCGGAAAATAGTTGGGTCCTTCATTTGGAATATCGTAGCGCATCGGACCCCCATAGTCATAAGTATGGACAACCTTTGCTCGATTCACTGGCAGTTGAAGCCAATTCGGTCCGAGACGATACCTTTGGGTGTCTGGGTATGCGAATATTCTTCCCTAAATAATAAAAGAAATATTATCAAGGACATACCTATGCAAGATTTGGTTTTAGGGGTTTACAGACATAAAAATGTTATTATATGGGCATACGAATTTAGAATAAGACCAATTCAGCCAAAATCAACCAAAAAAGGGTCAAATGCGCGCGGAGCTAGAAATTTCGTGATTTAGGGCCCATTTTGACAAACTAATTTTTTATTTTGGGATTTCGAGGGACAGGGTTGCCAGAATCTAAGTATGAAATTTGAGTATGCTTTATAAATGTAACAAAATTTGACGAAAAAAGGTATTAAAGCGTTAAAAAACATTAAAAAATACGAAATATTTTCACAGATTTAGTAAAAACGTTAAATGAAAAGAGAAATAATTAAGAATTATGTCAAATTTTACTTGAAAATACCCTAGATTTTGCTATTTTTGAGACTTTTGAGTACATTTGAGTAAGATTTGAGTATTTTGGCATTTTCATGAGAATTTTGAGGATTTAGCTAAATTTTAGTAAAATACTCATGATTTGAGTATATCTGGCAACCCTGTCGAGGGAGGATGGGGGGGGGGCGGAAAGAAGAGGGGGCTCGTGCCCTGCGTTAGATGCGGCCTTGAATATTTTACTATATATAATGTTAATAAGATTCATGAAAATGTGTAAAATTATATATCAAGTTCATATTTGGTTTACTGGCCATAGATTTGTGACCAGTCAGTAAAGTACCATTGAGTACCAGTTAAATATAAATGGAATACTTATGTAATTTTTTTTGCTTAGAAATATTAACCTGAAGTATTTTGTCTGGAGACGGTTCAATGCCAGGCACCAGATGAGAAGGTGAGAATGCCATTTGCTCAGTTTGTGCAAAATGATTGGTTGGATTTTTATCAAAGACTAATTTGCCCACAGGTTTCAAAGGGAATTCTTCATACTGCCAAACCTTTGTTACATCAAAAGGATCCCAACGAAAAGTTTTTGTTTCTTCAAATGTCATGATTTGAACACAAAATGTCCAGGATGGATAATTCCCGGATCGTATAGCACTGAACATATCTCGGGTATAATAGTCAGGGTCCGTGCCTTGAATTTCCCTTGCCAATTTTGGTGATAAATTCTCAACACCTTGATCAGTTTGCATATGAAATTTCACATACACGGCTTTGGAGTCAGCATTGACGAATTTAAAAGTGTTAACGGCAAACGCATTCGTGTGACGGTATCCATTTGGAATCCCATGATCAGAATATAGATGACACAGTGAAAAAACTGTTTCTGGTCTTTTTGTCATAAAATCCCACAATGCATCTGCATCCTGAATGAAAAATAAATATTTGCATGCATTTTGTGCAATCCGTCTACTATTTTGTAGTTTGACATATTTATGGGCAGCAAAAACGTACTGGAATATTAGTTACAGGGTTTCTTTTAAATACATGGATCAAACTAGGGAAAAGCATCGGATCTCGTATGAAAAACATTGGAGCGTTTATTCCAACTACGTCCCAATTTCCTTCTTCAGTGTAGAACTTGACTGACATACCACGATTATCGCGATATGTATCCCCAACTCCCTGTTCTCCAACTGTGTGTGAGAAACGAGCTGCAATTGGAGTTCTCTTACCCACATTCTCAAATACTTTTGCCTTTGTATATTTCGTAATGTCCTCTGTTACTTCAAAATAACCAAATGCACCTGCAACACACTCAGTTCTAAATAATTTATTTTAGATTTTCTAATTTTGTTATAGTTTTGTATTACCAGCTCCTTTAGCGTGAACAATCCGTTCCGGAATTCGCTCTCTGTTGAATGCGGCTAAATGTGTAATCAAAAATGAGTCTTGGAGCAAAATATATCCGCCATTCGGACGCTTAGCCGAATTAAGTGGGCCAGGTGCACTGAGCGAGTTTGTAAAACTTGGAACAGGGATACCATTTCCAGTCGTACCCCCCTTGGGCAACTGACAAAAATAAATGTGTTATGGCATTAAAAAAAATACTTTAGAAATGATTTAAATATAAAATTTGATTTTGTGAACACACATGGAACTTTTTGGTCCAGTCTACTAATTGATGATTTCCATCGTCATTTGTATTATCTTCATTAGACATGAGTTTTAAGTAAAATATGTTTTAATACAAATAAGATAAAGTAAAAGCGTAAAAACGTCGACACATTTTTCCAAGTAAGTGTTTTTAATAGCAAGCATTTAGTTTTATAAGAATGCATTCCATTGAGTAACAATAATATTACTGGTTTGGGAAGATTTATTGTTAGTAACATTGCAACATGTACGTATATAGTAAAAGAGTGCATCAATCATAAACAAGGCGATCATAGGTTTTGCAATTGTGCTTGCCTAGTGCTTGCATAGTGCAAGTGTGCCATTGTGCTTGCATAGTGTAAGTGAGCAATTGTGCTTGCATAGTGTAAGTGTGCAATTGTGCTTGCGTAGCACGGTCTTGTGCTCGACCTTAAAAACGCTAGTTAAGATTCCTATCTTACACGCGTATTAAAATTCGGAACGAAGTTGAGCGGGTTTGTCGACGCAACTTTATTGGCACTAAAATTACCTTCATTTTTGCCATTGGAACTAGTTACGGGTTTCTTCGGGTTTAGGAGATATTCAAATTTTCAAGTAGAACTACATTTCTTTCGCTGATGATTTTGCATAGCGCCGCATCACCACTTTGGTAAGGATTGTAGTGCAGTCTCCTACCTCTAAAACTCAACTGGCGGCTCGTTCGCAGCATACCACAGTGTGCGTAGTGTAAGTGAGCAATTGTGCTGGCATAGTGTATGTGTGCCATTGTACTTGCATAGTGCAAGTGTGCACTATGCGATTGCTTGCATAGTGCTTGCAAGGAAGTGGAAGAAGAGATTGACATCAATTCTAGGAATTGTCACACAAATGTTGTAAGGAAAAATACAAACGTAGTATCTACACAGCAATGGTAGAAAAGTCGTATCTAGCTAAAACATCTGAGGGAATGCTAATGGTGCTAAAGCAAAAACTTGTTCGAATATTATGTCATGAAATCAAATTTAAGTGCAGTGCATAAAATTTGAATAATTTATAGTCAAAATCTTAATAAAATGTATTTAATTTGCACGTAGTGCAGACAGTTAGAAAATTTAGACGACAATTGTCATGAAATACATCAAATTCAGCCTTAATGCAAGTTTTAAGATTCACGTGTATAATAAAATCGTGTGGCTTTAACCAGCGTAGAGTCAAAAAAATTAAAGGGTGTAAATTAAAGTCTTCATATCAAATCAATCAAAAATGTATTCATATCAAAGGTTTGCTCAAGCGCTCCTCCCCCCCCCCGCATGTGTGCCCTTGATACGCGCCTGCTAACTCGCAACTAATCTAATAATAATTATTATTATTATTTGTAATAATAACTTTCGAAATATATGAGAGACATCAAACAAATAATTATAATTTTGCTCAATTGTAAAGTTTAATTATGACATGTCCTAATTAGAAGAACAAACACCAAAGTTCAAATTTCAAAGTTAGGTTTTATTAATGTGTCATGAATAGGCATTTGCATGAACAGTCTTTATCTGTATAACATAACAAAATCAGTATAACAATAAACACTCTTCTCTTTCAGACACAATCTCCTCACAATCTAGATTTAAAAATTTAATTTTATGTATGTATATATAAATATCATAATATTTTCTGACATTAACAATAGTAATAATAAGAAATTTTTTCAGCTCAAAAATCCAGTGTAGTAGGTATATAACATTATCTACTAACAAATACATTACTTCTAGTTTCCACTATTTTATGTGACCTTTCGACCCATGAAAATTGAAGCTATCATGTTACCTCTGAGGAAAAGGGAAACAACACTTTCTTATGTCATTTTCTCGCTCGACACTACCTTGGATGGGGGGTCAAATCGATTATATTCTTCATCTCGTACACCACATTGATATATGCATTTTTATGACATTTTGACAGCTTTTGGGGGCTAAATCACACGGTTTAAGATATTTTGACCCTACTCACCCGAGCTGCTTCACTGGAGCAGTTCTACAATATATAAAAACAGAAAAATTCGTAAAAGGTCACGCGGGAACTTCAAAAAACTTGAGTTAATTCAAATACATTAGCTTAAAGTTTCATTCGTTAATCATACGCTAAATCACGCGTTTGAAAACCACAAAAAACACAAATGAGTCGGACTGACTGATGTTGATTGTCGATATGAATGTTTCTTCATTGATACATTAATACATATATATTTCAATTGGAAAGAAATTCCAAAAAAAATTATAAAATAATAGGCTTTATCTGAGATACATGTAGGATATTTACAGCTGCTCCAAGCTAAAGACTTGCATATATGCATTAAATGCTTTTTGTGCTTTAACTAGACAAAGTATGACATCGATACCGAGAATGAATCAATATTAAATTCTGGCTTAACAGCTCACAATTTCAAATCAAGCTCAATGATTTGCATAGAATTTAGCAACGCGGCAACAGACTCTCAAAAGCTAGTAAAATGTACAAGCGGTGAATTCACACAAACTGTGACTAAAGTATAATAGAAAATCGTTTGGCACTCTTGTAAATTAGTAATGGGTTCGATCACCTTTGATTTTGTCAGGACAAAACAAACTGTTTCTATGGTGGGTTGACTTACTAAATGAAGAGCCAATTAAACCAACATAAAACTGTTGCTGGGAAAATATATCACGCAAAGGAAATGAAATATCGATTTGGGGTCTTTCCAAGCCAGAAAGTATTCGACATTTTACTTCTTCGACCGAATTGAAGCTGGAACTATTCATTAAAAAAATATTTTATTAAACAACAATTGTAAATACATTTACTCTCGCAAAATGTGTATTGAATTATTTGTAATAATTGCTTTCTCTTCTTATACATCAAGTGAATCGTTAAAATATTTTCCAGTTGATTTACATTTGAATTATTTCAAAGATTGTGACTTTCATGTATTATCAGAATACAATGACATTTTTCTGGAACCGTTTCTATATTATTCCAATCAAGATTTTCAACCATGGAATATTAAAACCATTCGGGGTTCAGGAGAAGACAGATGGCAGATCAACATTAATTTTAAGCAAAACAATGAGCCAAAAATGATCATGAAAGAAAGATGTAGCATCAATGTGGTCTTCAATCCTACAGTGGTATTTAATTTTACTTTTTGGCAATTTAGCTTATGACTGGTTATTGGAAAATCGTCAGATGCGTTTTTCCAACATCCACACTGTCTTTTGTCTTAAAGCCCAAGTTTACTCGATCGTTGCCCGTTGGTCTTAATTGCAGTAATTAGCATTATGTAAAAGGCAGACATAGCGCCTTTTCAGCCCAAGCGATTGAAAGATGGTGACCAACTTATATGTACATCTTAAAACAGACCTGGTTTTTAAAAATATTATTACCTACCTATGTATAAATTTCACTTTATTTTACTATAGGATTTTGCCATACATGTCCATCAGGCAGGTACCCAGGCGGGAAAGTGTACAGGGAGCACGTACACCCCCGAGAATGTTATAAATTAGGCTGATGTGTTGTACAAATTCACAAATTTTGCGCTAAGTGCGATTTTTTTTATTTTGAGCTGTTTCAATCTAATTAATAAGCACTAAATATGGAATAAATTTTACTAATATTCGAATATTGCTATCCTGATATTTCATTTCTGTATACAACTTTGCTTAATATGCTTATATACAACCCCAGCTTATGGTCCTGGGTACGCGCCTGATCAGGGGCGTATCCAGGTCACACATTTGGGAGGGGCTTGAGCAAACGTTTATCATACACGTTAATTTTTCGCTCGCAGTGCGAAAAATTTTAGCAATTTTTTGTTAAATTTGCGTCAACTTCGGTCAAAATCAATGGAAATTGCAACAATATCGCGCGTAGCGCAAATTTTTTTGAGATTTTTTTTATTTTTAAGGCAAAAATAACCTATTTTTTGAGATTTTGGAAGAATGCTGTTATCTAGTGCATCTAGTGTAAAGTTCAAAAATTTGGAGGGGGCTTCAGCCCCCTAAGCCCCCCCTCTAAATACGCCACCGCGCCTGATGTACAAGTATCTAATTTTTTGGCAAGAGGGTTTAGCAAACTATAGACCTGTCGCCGAGTAAGCAAGCATAGCAAAGCTATTAGGTAAACAAATGATCTATTTATAAAGCATTTTATAATACATGTCTTTTATTGTAAAATATTTTTAACTTTGGTTTCAAAAACTAAATATCCAAAATATAATTTATTAACCATGGGCTATTGTATTTTGGGAAGAGGTCTATGGTTTTTGAGATCAAAGTTACATTATTTTAACAATATATACAACCTATATTTAATACAGTTTGGGAGAAAGGTCAAATCCGCTCTGTCACCATTTGTAAAGGGAAAGTGCAAAATGTTGCCGAATTTAACTATTCAACAAATTAGGTATTCTTTTTATAAAGAACATTTATTTCTTGCGCTACTTAGCACGGCGAGTGACTATTTAGGAAAAATCACCCACTGCAAACGGATTAAAAATGTATCGAAGGAGTTTACTACATATTAATTTTTTGTTTTTAGAAAATGGTTGTCGCCTCGATGAATAACTTCAGAGGAAGAAGCGAACCAAGTCAATATATTTTTCTCTTCCGTGGTGAGTTTAATGGCATTTCCACTGTTAAACATATTCAAAGATTCAGATATCGGGCACAATACTTTGACGCAAAGATAGTTATTGTAAATATTGACTACAATTCGAAAATGGAAATGTTCATGAGAACAAAATTTGGTCTTTTCTTTGAGAGAGTCAAAGGTAAATATATTCACCCTTCCCGTTGGGCGTCAATGCGGAAACGAAAATTCCCTCGTCGTCACATTTTACTCCATCAAGTTATGCTTGAAAACGCCTACAGTGGTGAATGCAAATCGATTCATAGTAACATTCAGTTAAAAAGACTTGAATGCCGATATGAGCAGTATGTGGTGGAACTTCTTTCGGAAAAATATAATGTCACACCCATTTATGGGATTATTGATGGCCCCTATTATTATGCTTATTATACTGATCAGGTTTGGCATGCTCAATCACGCTTTCCAGGACGACTGTCAATATTCAATATAATTTTCAAAGCATAACGTGTTAAGCATTGTTTCAATAAAATGAGTTTCCTACTTATACTTAGCTTGCATTTAAAATATTTAATATCGATAAATAAAATGGGATGTGCGTCGACAAGGGAGAAGCGTACCTACAGTATTTGATGCATAGAAAAACGATGTCATTTTTTCCTAACGATTTGAAACCATGTTTACAAAATTATGATAATTATGTGCGCTCTGGTATTTTCATTTTGTATTAACGCCTCTATTTTTTTGTAAAAGAAGTTTATTTTTTTGTAAAAGAAGTTTATTTTTTAACGTTATTTTATACATTTGTATAATAACCGTTTGGGAAGTTCAATAATATTACAAAGGTACTTAAAAAACCAAGTGCCTAAACATGTTTGACGAGTTTGATATTAATACCAATGATTAAACCTTGAATTAGTTACCTGACATACACATTATTTAGCCTTAAGGGGGCGTATATACTTCGAAACGCGCTAACTGAGGCCTGCTGGTGTTATATGGGAGTAAATGGCAATAATATTTGGAAAGACA
>JAQFYB010006435.1:0-12217 GCA_034694085.1 Pogonognathellus longicornis
CCATTTTTCCCGTTTTTCCCATTTTTCCCAACTGTCCAACAAAAATGATTTTTTCCCGGGAAATATCGAACTCTGCTACTCCAGTCTAAATGTAAGTAGGCCAAACTGATTCTGCTGTGAGTGCTGTGCACAGTACCGTAACGACGAGGTAGCCAGGGGAGGGAACCCCTCCGGGCCGGGACGGTCAAGGGGCCGGGACAGGCTGAAAAAATGCACAACTTTTCCACATTGTCACATAAAATTGGTTATAACATTAATTAATTAAATTAATTGGTGGATACTTATTGATTTCCGACTCTGTTGTTTCTTCCTCTACAAATCTGAGGCCTCAAATCTACATTTTTCATGCCATGTGAAACCTTTTAGAGCCAAATATTTTTAAATATAAAAAATATTTTAACATAAATGTTATAAATATTTTGACGTTTTCGGTCAATATTGTCAAGATTTAAGGGGTTTTAGCACATTTTTGTTTATATTTACTCAACCGTAAATTGGGAGAGTGAAAATGGGCAACTGTCCTTCCAAAATCCAAAAAAGAGAATTATTTTCTTTTACGAAATATTGTAAAAAATCGTTAAATTTTTCGCGCAACGCGCGCGAAAAATTTGTGCCTTTGTGCCCTTTTGGTTTACATCCACTCAAATTGGCTCTTTCTTTACTTTATGGGGAAATCCTGACACATTCTATATCATATTAAAATGCATAACTGGTTAGTGGAAAGAATAATATGCTTGCATGCAAGCACTGGTGTAGCCAGGTGTAACAATTGTCCCCCCTAAATCCGGAAAAAATAGGTTGTTTTGCCCTAAAAAGTCAAAAAAAATTGCACAATTTTTCGCGCAGCGCGCGAATTTTATGTTCTATATTTTTCCAAATGTGCTAAAAATTTTCGCGCTTCGCGCGAACATGATCACATTTTTATAACTCAAGTATTGAGTTTGACCCACCCCAGAAATCAAATCCTGGCTACCCCTATGCATGCAAGTAGTAGGGTAATCATTATGTAAATAAAGGGCCGGGACAAAATAAAATCGTCGAATTTCCTCCGGGCCGGGACAACCTTGTTACGGCACTGGCTGTGCATAGAGCTTATATAACATTCTTCAATATTTAACTCCAACGTTCAATTCATAACTTTTTTCATGATGACTTCTTGGTGTTCTATTGCAATTGTAACCTGTAATTGATCCACAAAGGGGGAGGGAATGACCCTATCGCTACGCCTGTGATATGGTACATATATTTACAAATCTATGACAAAAATATGCAGCGTTTGCGGATAATGTTTCCTAACAAAATTCATCCAGTACCATACACCACGATGTATGATACTCCGACTCATCTGAAGAAATGAATAGCCGACCAAAATTAATTAAATCTACATAACTACCGGGCAGGAGTAATTGTATATTTTATGTAATGGAAGTGTATTGTACAAAGGTTTATGCTCAAAGGTTATTTATTCAACCATACTGATCCATTTTAGTCCAATGAATCAATTAAACATGTAAACATACATAGAAAGATATTTACAACACATTCACCACAAGTTATAGAAAAACTCGGAAGAACAACAATAATTCATTTTGGTAAATCCTTCAAAGTGTCCTTCCGTTATGCTTTTTCCAAAGTTATTTTCAAATGGATAGTAGTCGGATTTCCCGTCCACATATTTTGACAATTCACTTCCTTCGAAGGGAGTTTTCTTATACATATCAGAATATGAACCAATTATGATTTTCTCTGATTGAATGTTGGCCAGCACTAACTGAACAACAAGAGATGTGTGAAGGCCACATCTTGACTGAACAACCAACACTTTTGCTTTGATATGTGCTGTGATTCGTTTACAATGTTTTAAACCTGAATTATCAAACCTGCCCACCAAAATGAGAGTATCCAATTCAAAAATGGAATCATCCGTTAATTTAAGTTTAGTGAGCTTCATTTTCAGTCTCTTTACACTTTTTGGGACAAGATTTAAGTTGAATATGTAAGTATCGGATGTTATTTCTAACTCTACTAAACGGCAGTTTGAAAAATACACTAAAGTATCAATATTTCCTCCTGGTATAAACAAATATTTCAAATTAGGCAAGTAGAACTCCCCACTACAAAAGAATTCCATTTTCCCTTGACATTTCAAAATCTCCAACGTTTCCGGAAGAGCAGAAAGGTCGATTTCGGAATCTTGAGTGTGTAGTTGCTTAATTTTTAAATGGTTTCTTTCTATGAAATCATTATAACATAAATAAAGAAACTCCACGTCTCCCTTAGCCATGGACCAGTTTTCAAATTCAAAATCGGATAAATGAAGTTGTTTTACATTCAGAACTAGCTTGCCAATGTCAAAAATGGGGCCCAGGCACCAGGTCAAACATCGAATAATCACAACAACTAATGTTTAAAGTCTTGCTAAAATCGATCAAATCATTGTAACGTAATTGTGTCGTGTTTTCTTCATTTTGTATTATAGAAACATTGTAAAAATGAACACTTAGTGGAGCAATTCGAGTATTTTGATGTTCGGCAGAAGCAATTAATTTACACTCTTGTAGAGAAAGAGTTTTAATCGACACAAACTTCTCCAGACAGATATCAAAATTTGTTTTTTCATTTTCCTTGTGAAATGTAGTCTTGATTATCAAACTAGTTAAATTCGATAGGTTGATAAATAGTTGAGTTACGTCGTAAAACGGAATGACAACCCCTTTGTCCGTTAAATTGCATTTAGTAGTAAGTTTAAGGCAATCGAATTTCAGTTTCTTTATGTTCTCTCCCCAATTTTCAAAAAAGCCTTGAATTTGTGAGATCTGCCAACTGGAGTCTTCATCATCTTCATCATTTGAAAATACAAATGACGGAAATGGAAGTTTAGGTAAAGAGTACTTAGAAACTTTCATAAAAGTGTGGGGTGTTAAGACGTCAAGACGAAAATGAACTGCCGTTCTTTTCTTTAGATATATTTCAGCTGTAGAATTCCATTGATGGCATACCAGTCTTGACCGTTTCATATCTTCCAAAGGAAGAAATCCAAAGACATGTTCTATAATCTATAATAAGAAAAAAATTGTAATACAAATATTCTAAAACCCGATGGCTTAATTACAAATAAGCGTTATTAAAACAATTAATTTACCGGATCAATCAGAAAAGGATTTCTTTGCAGCATTTCCGCATAATTACTTCTTTCATTTTTGCTGTCTGCATCATTCTACAAACTTTTTGATTTTTCTTTGGAGTGGATATCCTCAGTCATTTTTCTAAAACTCTCCGTTAAAATTGCAGCTTCCTCTTTCGATTTGGACATTATAACTGTGTACACCGCTGCCTTCGTCCCCTTAAATGTACTTTCAGATGCCTAAATTATGAAAAATTACACCTTAGATAAATATAAAATTACAATGTTTATCTGTATTTCATTATTCAATCAAAAGAGTTACACAATATTCATCAGTCATCACATGTCATAGCTATAAATGCTTCTATATTCTTATTATGCATTGACTGGGTAGTGGGTAATCATTAAACAAGCATTGTGTATTTTGTAAATATTGCTTGCCAAACTTAACTTTATTTTGTACATATTATGCCTAGGATAAGGTAGATGTTTCATTTTTAAATAAAAACGATATTCTGTATTGTTGATATTCTTTAATTATGAAATAAATGATAAAAAGCTTACGATTATACGACAGTCAAAGTCGGTTAGTAATTTTTTTTCCCGAAGAGTGTGCATTATGGCATCGATTCCGTCTATTTCAATCTGTTCAATTTTTGTAGTAGTCACATTTACATCCATGGTTAAACAAACGAATCAACGAAAAAAAAAACAGTACGACAATTAAATTATTCAAATCTCCAATCTCCAGTCAAAGTATTTTTCAGAAGAATAAGATCATCGTGAAAATATTTTGCACCTGATATCTCGAATCTCATATACTTGAATTTGATTTCGTTAGCGCCAGGCAAGGAATTGAGCTCTATGGAATCAAGGAGCATGACGCATCAATCATTTGAACGTGAGCATGCATGAGATTATTATCTGGCAATCTAGAATGACGTCGGGTCTGCGTCTGATGTGTTTCCATGAAAAGCGCTATTGATGTTGTAAGGGGCGATCCACATATGACGTCTGCGATTTAGGGGGAGGGGTTCCAGAAATACAGACAGAATATGATGGGGGGAGGGGGGGAGTAGCGGCTGATAGGACGTCTGCGGTGTCATTATATTTATTATTGTCAAGAAAAGATTTAAATCCCAAAAAGGCAATTTTTACCGTAAAAGTTAACAAAATTCACAACAAATTTTTCGCTACGCGCAAAATTGACGCATTTTATGTTCATTTTTGTCCAAATTTGCTTAAATGTTTCGCCCTTCAAGGGAAAATAAACACATATATATTATATATACAACATATGTTTTGAGTTTGCCCTACCAAGCCAAATCCTGGTTACGTCTTTGTACTATACTATTTAAGAAAACCAAGGAAGGCAAAATGCGAATGACTATTGCGGCTGATTTACTTAAAAAGGGCCAAAATTGGCTTTTGGATAAAACAGTCACAAATCTCTGGTTTGAGTTTGATAATTTAAAAAGGAGCAATAACCTCTCCGCTTTAAATTCGTTTCAAGGACAATTTCAAAGTGTGCGATCCCCTTAAGGCTACTTATATACTTGAATATGCGCTAACTGAGGCTTGCTGGGGACATTTGGGGGAAAATAGCTGCAATATTTGGAAAGACAAGGGTTTAATCCAGAGCACTTGGAAATTATAACTCGAAATATCGAAATGTTTATGGTAGTACTAATTTCAATTTCAAAATTTGGGGGAATACCTGTAGAATGAAGAAATTGATTTTTTAAGACTCGATTAGACTTTTCAACTTCAATTCCATTTCAATTGCTGCTTAATTCATTTTCAATTTTATTTTGCATTTATACTTTTCACGCAAGCTCAAACTTTCAAGAAAACAAATGTTAAAAGCATTCAACTCTTCTATGCATGAAGCGTCCAGCAAGATCACACAGGTATCTGATTAGCTGTCAAATTTTTAATTGGGGTTTAGCCTCCCTTTACTCTTAGTTTTATCTTGAAGTTTCACGAAATTGAAGCAATAATGAAAAGAATAAATGTCAAAAATGAAAATGACATAATCTTTGGTTTTGTTTGTCAGCATCAAGCATCGATAATTTCCAACTACTTATAAATGAAAATATTGAATTGAAATGGATCTGAAAGTTATAAACTTCAAGAAAATCTTGAGTATAAACTCAGCTTTACACCCACGCATAATATAGAAATTGCTAAAAGCGCCTTCAGGTGCTCTTCAAAATTTTCTCCTCTTTTTTATGAACTCTTTTATGAACTTTTGCAAAATTGAGCTCTCGTCGCACAAAGATTTGCAGGCTTAAATGCATGGCAGTTTTTGAGCCATCGAGTAAAATCTATGCTAGCGGGTTGTTCGCACACAACTAAGTGAAAGGACTTTTTGAGACAACTGCTTAACTGTGTCTATGCTATGTGCATGTTTGGGTAGGTGCAGGTGTAAATGTTGCATTTAATTTTGAAATAAGCGCGAACTCAATATCCTATACATCTATGCACGATCCACCTCAATCCCGGTGTTTCAACGCCCTGGCAGGATGTTCTCACGTAGGCTTAAATGACAATTCTAGTTGCCAGAAAGTGTAAATAACTTTATCTCAACTACACCAATAATATTCTTGCTCTAGCAATCACATTATGAGCCATGACATGAGCTTCATTTACTGTATGTTGGCTTATGAGTTTTTTGTCTACAATAATACCGTGCGGCCTCTGTCTCTGGAATGCCTAAACTGATTGCGGAGGCAAGTTGAGACGTAAAGTGCAATCAATGGCTCATACTCACATAAGTATCATAAATATATATAGATATATTAATAGTGGGTCAACAGCTGAGCACTAGCACGCTCATAGAATCTGACATGCACGAAGCAGAGGGCTCTGCTGCGCGCTTTTCACTTTAATTTAATTAGCTCGTTTAATCATAAAACTTCATACATTTTATTTTGCATATTTAATTCACACATTAAAACAATTAAGATCAACTGAATATGTGCATATTTGCCTGCGGAGCATTTCGCCAGAAACTCCAAAACTTTGATGATAAATTTATTTATTGCTACGAAACTATTCAGTATTTCAAAAAAATATAAAGAATAAAACTATTTTAATTACTTCAAGGAATTCACTGTAATTTTTTTGGCGAAATAACCTATACTTTCTATGGTGAACTCTTTTTCCCGGATTCTAAGGGTGAAGTATGAGAGAATTGCACTCATGGCCTACGCCAATCACTGTGAGAGAAATGCAAGTTTTTACGACAGAAAGGCGATATTCCAACATAAACTTTTACATGTTCTTCACTGGCTGTATTGTATTGCTAACATTCCAAATCCCTTAACCATGTCCACTTTTCGACATTTAAAAATGTGAAAGCAAAATTTTTTTGCAACGACAGTTTGCATTACGTCATTTTTTCCTATAGTTTTTTATGGTTTAAGTTTAGATTATGAAAAATATAGGAAACTGCACAGCTCCACAACTCAAATTAATATTAGAATAATCTACATACTCTATTCTCACTTTTATCCCCCTTTAACTTATTTGCGAAAATTTGCGGTTTGGTAGATATAGAATGTTGAAGTTCTCAATAAACCAAGTTCCAATAAAATAGAACCCGTGATTACGGCACGGAATGAACAACATGATCATAATTAGATCGCCAGTAGATTCTTGTCAAATCCTTTTGGGGCAGCACGTGGAGAGGGGTCCTGTTCCTCGGCCCTGGGTGGAAGTTTCGACGGCAGATGTACAGCTACCATAATATTTATATAAATATAGCCAACGGACGACAAATGTATGATATAAGAAATGGGATAAAATATTCATTATTTCGATTTTAATCTTATGATCGCTTTACTCAAGCAATAAAAAATTGTTAATATGCTAGACAGGGGCGTATCCAGGTCACACATTTGGAGGGGGCTTGAGCAAACCTTTGTTGTATACCTAAAATTTGCGCGCGCAGCGCGAAAAAATTTTGAGTAAAGTTTAGCAAATTTTGAGTAAAATTTTGCAAATTTAGGTCAAAATGAATGGAAATTGCTATATAATCGCGCGTAGCGCGAAAATTTTTAATCACTTTACCATTTTTATGGCAAAATAACCTCTTTTTTGGGGTTTCTGGAAAAAACCTGATGTTATCTAGTGTAAAGTTCAAACATTTGGAGGGGGCTTCAGCCCCCTAAGCCCCCCTAAATACGCCAATGATGCTAGAAAGAGAGATAAGACATCCCTTTTATGCAATAATCAAACCGCGCTGTCGCAAAAATTGCATTTCTCCCCACAGTACAATATTATGCTACATTATATACAAACCTACGACAAAAATATACAGCCTTTGCGGATAATGTTTCCTAATAAAAAAAGCAACACGCTGTATGGTACTCTGACTGATCTGAAGAAATAATAGTAGTTCAACAATAATTAAATATAAATAATACTGGGGAGCAAAAGTTAAATATGTATAGAAGTGTATTGTACATTAAAGGTTTATGTTCAAAGTAGATTATCAGAGAAACACAATAAAAACGATTGTTTTATCATTATTTTTTATAATGATGCTCCAAAAAATTACCCACGTATATCAACAACGATACTTTTCTGAACCATATATTTACTCCAATGAATCAATTAAGAAAGTAAACATACATAGAAAGATATTTACAACACATTCACCATTTGTAATTGAAAAAATCGGAATAACAATAATAATTCATTTTGGTAAATCCTTCAAAGTGTGCTTTCGTTATGCTTTTCCCAAAGTTATTTTCAAATTGATAGTAGTTGGATTTCCCGTCCACATATTTGGACAACTCACTTCCTTCGAAGGGAGTTTTCTTATGTAAATCATAATTCCAAATATAATGAGAATCATGCTCACCAAATATAATTTTCTCTGATTGCATGTTGGCCAGTACTAACTGAACGACAAGGGATGTGTCAAAGTCACATCCGTACCCATGCTCAACAACCAACACTTTTGCTTTGATCTGTGCTGTGATTCCTTTACAATGTTTCAAGCTTGAATTATCACAGTAGTTCTCCAAAATGAGAGTATCTAATACAAAAATGGAATCATCCGTGAATTCGACTTTGGTAAGCTTCATTTTCAGTCTCTTTACACTTTTTGGGACAAGACTTAAGTTGAATGTGTGAATATCGGATAATATTTCTAACTCTACTAAGGGGCAGTTCGATAAATATACTAAAGTATCAACACTTTCTGCTGCAATAAACAAATATTTCAAATTAGGCAAGTAAAACTCTTCGCTACAAACAAATTCGATTTTATCTTCACACTTCAAAATCTCCAACGTTTCCGGAAGGGCAGAAAGGTCCATTTTGGAATCTCTAGCTTGTAGTTGTTTAATTTTTAAATGGTTTCTTCCTAGGAAATTTATATGACATAAACGAAGTAACTCAACATTTCCCTTAGCAAGGGACCAATTTTCAAATTCCAAATAATTTAAATGAAGTTGTTTTACATTGAATACTTGCTTGCTCATGTCAAAAATAAGGCCCTTGTCTCCTAACAATTTAATGTTTAAAGTCTTGCTAAAATCGACTACGTTATTGTAGTGTAAATGTGTCGCAGTTTTTCCATTTTGAATTAAAGAGACACCGCTAAACTGAACACTAACTGGAGCAATTGGAGTACTTTGATTTTCGGCAGAAACAATTCATCTACAATCTTCAAGACAAAGAGTTTTAATCGACACAAACTTCTCCAGAGAGATATCAAATTTTGATTTCTCTTTTGCACCTACATACTGATCCGAAAGATACGTGATTATCAAACTAGTTAAATTTGATGGGTTGATAAATAGTTGAGTTACGTCGTAATACGGAATGAAAACCTCATCGTCCGTTAATAAGCAGTTAGTGATAAGCCTAACGCTATTGAATGTCAGCTCCTTTATGTTCTCTCCCCAATTTTCAAAAAAGTCTTCAAATTTTGAAATCTGCCAACTGGATTCGTCATCCATTACACCAGTGGAAAATACAAATGATCGAAATGGAAGATTAGGCAAAGAGTATTTTGAAATTTCCACAAAAGTGTGGGGTTGTAAGACGTTACGATGGAAATGAATTGCCGCTCTTTTCCTTAGACATAGTTCAGCTGTAGAATTCCATTGATGACACACCAGTCTTGATCGTTTCATGTCTTGAAAAGGAAGAAATCCCAGGAGACATTCTATAATCTATAATAGGACAAAAATTGTAACACAAATATTCTTAAACCCAACGACTTCAGAAATGAGTGCTCTTAAAACAATTAATTTACCGGATCAATAAGAAAGGGATTTTCTTGAGACAATTCGGCATGATTATTTCCTTCATATTTGTTATCGACATCATTATACAAATTTATTGACCTTCCTTTGGCGTGGATATCGTCAGTAATTTTTCTAAAACTCTCCGTTAAAATTGAAGCTTCGTCTTTCGATTTGGACACTATAACTGTGTACACAGCTGACTTCTTCTCCATAAGCGTATTACTAGATGCCTAAATTATGAAAAAAATTGAATCGATTTGAATCTGACATAAATAAAGAATTAAAATGTTTATCGGTATATTGTTATTCAAGCAAAAGAGTTACACAACATTCATCATGTGTCATAGATATAAATCTTTGTATTGTTTTTATACTCTTATGTATTTGACTGGTTAATCAAGCACTAAACTGTTGACTGTCACTGTTGACTGTGTATTGCTTCATTGCTTGCCAAACTTAACTTTCGACTTTATTTTGTACATAATATTATTCCTAGGATAAGGTAGATATTTCATTTTTAGATTAAAAGGATAGTCTGTATTTTTGATATTGTTTAATTATGAATTAAAATACTTACAATACCCTTTTGATTTATTACTGTTTGGAGGCCGCTCCAAAGCTGGGAAGCCTAAAATGCCTCTGTTTGACATCAATTTTTGTTCATTGCTCTATATCTCGAAAACTAATAGAGATAATTGCTATTGATCTGCGACAACGTTTTATGAAATGTTTTTATCTGTCGAATGAGCTAGTTTAGCACTTCTCTAGGTGTTGTAGTTTAGGAATAACAATTTATTTAGTAAAACAACTTTTTTGAGTATGCATGATCTGCGGCGAGAAATGTGGTGCAGAGCCGACAATAACCTTATAATAGAAGGCTACATCAACTATGTTGAAATTCGGCTCTTCACATTTAAGTATGGACTCCATTGGACTGTTTGGTCTTACTTTTTATTATGAAAAAAATTGTTTTACTAAATAAATTGTCATTTCTAAACTATAACACCTCGAGAGCTGTTATCTAGCTCATTCGAAAGATAAAAACATTCCCTAAAACATTGTCGCTGATCAATAGCATTATCTCTAATAGTTTTCGAGATATAGAGCAATGAACAAAAATTGACGTCAAACACAGGCGTTTTAGGCTTCCCGGCTTTGGAGCTGCCTCCAAAAAGCAAAAGGGCTATTATGCGACGGTCAAAGTCAGTTAGTAATTTTTTCTTCCAAAGAGTATGTAGCATTGCTTCGATTCCGTCTATTTCTTTCTGTTCAAATTTTGTAGTAGTCACGTTAACATCCATGGTTAATCAAACAAATCACAGTGAAAACAGTACGACAATTAAATTATTTGAATTTCCAGTCAAAGTTTTTATTCAGGAGAACAAGATGATTGTGAAAATATTTTGCACCTGACTGAAATCTCGAATCTCACATACTTGAATTTGATTTTGTTAGCGCTAGACAAGGAATTCAGTTGTATAGAATCAAGGAGCATGACTCATTAATCAATTGAACGTTTCATGCTAGTGAGACATGAGAATCATGAGATTATCATCTGAATCTACATGGAATGAGGTGAGGTCTGCGTCTGCTTTGTTTGCATTCTTTGCATGAAAATACACGCTACTGATGTTGTAATTTGTAATACTGCCATATTTAAAATCTAGTCTATTAAATAAACAGATTGTTCGTGAGTAAGTCATTTAAATTATTTATACCGTGTACCTGTTATTATAATTGTTATATATGTTATATATATGAATTATAATTGTACCTGCAGTATACTTCTGCTGATTATTACATATTATCCGTAAATGAATATTAAACTGTTTCACAATATGGATTTTTTCAATTTCGTTGCAAATTCTTTTAGTGATTCCTTACTGAAAGTTAGTTATATTATAGCTACACCAAAACACGCCTTTCTCGGACACTTTATCGACCTTTACTTTTTGGGCAGAGTGATAATAAATGGTAGGCAAGCACATAATATTGGCGGCCGTCTTTTGGGTAATTGCTTGGTGGAAGGAACAGTGTCTTGCATACTGGGCAACTCGGCTTACGCCCTAAGGAAACCATCCTCTTTGTCAAACATCTCAAGGCTGTGCGTTTATTCTTTGTCTGAAATGTTCGTATATAATCATCCAGTTAATTTGATGGTTTCATTTACTTCATAATCAGTTTCTGTGTTTATTAGGCTGTGTAATTTAATTTTTTAATGATTATTATATTCTTCATTACTGTAGAATCGTCTAAATCGGGAATGCAATCTAAATTGAGGAATGCAATTTCATCAGAACAGTTTAAAAAATTAGTGTTTAAATATTAATTAGAATTACAAATAAGTGAACGTACACAGAACGATGTTGACAATTCATATAATTTTAGTTGTATTGAGGATGTTGTAAATGGCTATTAAAAGCCATACTTTAATGTGTCAACAATTCTAAAATATTAAACCTCTGCATGTATTCTATATCTATATTCAATTTATTTAAAAACGATTTCTGTTACTAAGTATTAAATATAATATTGCCATCTATTAGTCCCAGGCACGTATCCAGCATCGTAAGCTGGGGGTGTACAGAAAGGGCTTCTACAGAAATTATTTAATGGTAGAGCAAAACTCGCAAATTATGAGGCACAATTAAGTAAATTCAGTGCTTTTAATTATGTCCAAACCAACTTAAAACGCATCAAATTGGCGCTTAGCGCGAATTTTTTCCATTTTTTTTAACTTTTATGGTAAAATATCGTCGCTGTTATGGCAAAAGGAGCGTACAGAGAATGTCGCGAATGGCAAAAGGAGCGTCCAGAGAATGTTGAG
>JAQFYB010006436.1:0-12214 GCA_034694085.1 Pogonognathellus longicornis
AGGCAACAACTGTCAACCCTCAAGTTGTCCCAAAATCTATTTTGCGAATCTCAGTGTGAAAGTCCCACTTTTCATCACCTGGGGTTTGCGTAGTCCTTTATGCACCTTGTTCAAATCTAATAATAACTAATACATATTCTACTATTAGCATAGCCAGTTTTTTAATAATTTTGTTTAGTTTTTATATAAACCATGTCAATCCCAGTTTTCCATTATACAGTACGTATTTTATTAGACGTACTATGGGATTGAGTAGAAGCATTAGAATTGGGTAATTTTATAACATGTTTTTCGAGTAGAATCTTTGACAACGGGTACTTTAGTATAAGTTATTTTGCATGGGATGTGTAATTTATCTTATACTCACTGTTGTAAGTTTATAACACATTGAATGCAAAATAAATTATAAAGTACCCGCTAGGGTTCTACAACATGTTACAAAGTCACACAAATGTCAATGCTTACCTCTTCCCATAGTATGTCTAAAAAAATACGTACTGTATATTCTATATAGTCAAGTAGTTGCCTAATGATTTAGTAGTGTGGTGAAAAGACTCGTTTTTCATCCTTCATGATATTATGTGATTTGTGTAAAATGTGGACGAAATCGGAACAATAAATATCATGCCTATATAAAACGAACGGTTAGATCTTAATCTTGCATTTGTTTAATTATGCTATAAAAGAGATTTTCAATTTAAGTTTTTATTCCCTTAGGTATATCGTTGTAAAAACAATTTTCAATATTATAATATTACGAACATGACAAACATGAAACATTGTATGGATGTAGGAAATTTTATATAATTATGTAAAATATTAATTTTTTGCTGTATTTCACAGTATTGACGAATTTAGATTGTATAATAATATAGAGACTTATTTTCTGTCTACAAGGGATCGATATTTCTGTGCAATGCTAGGCCAATCTGTTGCATCTTCGATTCTTTTCATAGACTCGCCGTCGCTCTCCTTGGATTCCTTTAGCAACTGACTCAATTGAGACATATTAATTGACATTCTGGGTTTTGCAGCTAGAAAATAAAATTATAATATGAGATGTGTGAGACTTGCAACAATAATTAAACCTTGACAAAATTTCAAAGTGGGATATTACGAAATTTGTCTTGATTATTGATCTTTATCCTTTTGTACAAATTCTTCCATCGTTCGTTTGGCTTCATTCGATTAAATGGCACAATAGGAACAACTGTTGGTGGAGCTTTAGGCCCAGGTCTCCTTTGACTAGGTTTCCTTTGACCTTTTGAATCTAATCGATAAAATTCATTTTCATACACTGTAAAAACATTTAAAACTACAATGTCCAACGCATTAAAATAACTTTTTGAAAATTTAACATAGGTACAGTATTTAGTTTAAGAAGAGAGAAATAAATTAACTATTAATATTTTTACCTTTTTTACATTGCCATTTTTCAGTAATCCAAACGATCCATTGAATAAAAAGATTTATTGGCGTTGGCGGTAAAGCAGTTCTGTGATAATTTCCAATGAGTTTGGCAAGTCCATACTTCCACTCAATATCTGACTGTGCTACTATTCTTTGATAAGTATCGGACATCATGGCAATCAATAAATTAATTAGAACAACAACAGTTACAAGCATGAACACGGCAAAGAAAAGTTTGAACAGAATGAGGGTCCATATTGGTTGAGCTTTTTCAATTCTCATGTCCATGGCTTGCGTCTGACCAAAAAGTCCAAAGAAAAGTAAGTCGAAGGCATCCAATGGTGTCACGGACACTAAAATCATTAAACAATAAACATTAGTACACCAATTTAGCAATTCCACGAAATAACTCTACAAACCTTATACTTTTAAAAATAGAAAACAATGGAAAAATTATTTTACTAATTATATTTATAAATGAAAATTGAATGATGCGTTTAAAAACATTGATTGTCTATTAAATCAAAAAATGTTTTTATAAAAAAATATTATTTTAATTTTAATTAATTCTAATTTTAATTAATTTTAATTTTAATTAATTTTAATTTTAATTAATTTTAATTTTAATTAATTTTAATTTTAATTAATTTTAATTTTTCTAATTGATAAATTTTTAATCAATGTTTGTTATACTTTATCTTTTAATTATTATTTTTAATTATTTGAATTGTAATTAATTTTTTTAATAATTAGACTTTTAGTTAATTTTTCATTTTTACATAAATGACTTTTAATTTTTATTGTTGCTACTTGATTGACTTTTAATTAATTTCTGCTTCTACTTGATAAACGTTTAATTAACTTTTATTGTTTTTAATTAACTGAAGATACTAATTAGTGTATAATGTGTGCAAAATAATTTGGAAAAAAATTTAATGATACCTCCGTGTGGGTCATTTGGTATCAAATCGAATTCATCTGGATCAGGTTCCTCTTCTTCTCTTTCAAAAACTGGAAGATTGAGTGTAGACATTACAAGAGAAAAGCCCAACATGAAAATGGCGAGCACAGCTAAGAATCTTGCTAAATCTTTCATAAGATTGCCAATGATGATGGTCCATGGTCCGAACAAATAGTGAAACGAGAGAAAGTCGAGGATTTGAACGGTAGCAAGGAGAATTGCCAGTGCACACATTTGATTGCGAATATACAGAAGGTTTCCATACCAATGTTTTTCAATTAAAAATCCAGCAGCATGAATAATGATGCCAATAATTCCACAAATGATGACTACAACCTTAGTCCAGCCAAGACCACTTTTATCCGACGGATTAGAAACCTCAGAAACGATGAGACCCGTCATATAAACAATAAAAACCCACTCGAAAGAAAAAGGAAATAAATTCTGACGAATGGGAAATACGGGATAGATAGGAGTGACGCAAATTAAACAAAGAAGAATCATGACGTGGATATGAGATGTGAGATACGACATAAATTTCACAATTGGGATTTTGTGGTATTTATGAAAAAATGGAATGGAGAAAACGATCCACACTGGCGGCAAGAAAATAAACGAGATAAATAAAAGCATCAGTTTCCAACTCGCCCATGACAAATTCCCAACCCACACTTCGTGAAGATAGCGTTGCACAACGGTGTGAGCTACAACTTCCTTTTGCTCATTGTCAATAAGAACATCAAGCAATTTGATCCCGTGTCTATCTGTAGCATTTAATATTTTCTCAGCCGACTCGGCACTCACAGCCAACACAAGCAATTCAGACGTCATTCCTTCGCAGTGCTTGGAAGCTGCGATTATATCCCTCTCTCTTTCTTTTTCCTGTTAAAATATTATTCGATTACATCCAATAAAATGCATTATAAAACTCTGAAAACTTGTCGAATCACAAAAATTATTGGATAATTCAAGATTTATGCACCATCAAAATATAAACAGATATTTCAAAGATTTATGTGACAAAAAAGAATATAAAAATACCTTGAAAATATATGCACCAAAAATTAAAAAAAAATTATTAATTAATTTATTATTATTAAGAAAATTTATGTACAAAAAAAATATTTTTATATTTTTTGTGCATAAGTTTTTAAAATATTTGTTTTGATTTTTGGTACATATATTTTCGTACTTCTCGTTTTTCTTACTATAGACTTAGAACGACTTTAAAATCACAATTTTGTGTATTAATAACTTAAGAACCATGCAAATTAAAAATTGCCATAATAATATGACATGTTCATTAATTATGAATTATACAGTTATAAAATTGGAATTATCAGTTTAAAAGTTGTAAGAGTAATTTGTACCTTTCCAGATATAATTAGCAGAGTTCTTGCTAACTTGGCCGCCACATCAACTGGAGCTGGGGACACCAGTACGAATTCATTCAAAGGCTCGTTGTTGCACTTTTTCCCACAAATGGTCAAATTGAAAACAAACTAGAAAATTTTAGTAAAATTAGTATGACAATGTAGAAAAACTAAATAAATAGTTATAAAAAATGCATTTGTAAAAATGTTTATTTTACTTCATGGTCTTCTATGAGAGAATAAGTGTCATGTTCATGTTCCAACAAATGAGAGAGAACAGGGTTGTGATTTTGTACATCTGCAAACCATATTGGAGAATGACCGTCCTTATTTCTTGCTAAGGAATCGGCTCCTCGTTCGGTAAGGAATTTAACAACTTCTACATGACCTGCTTTGGAAGCACAATGCAATGGCGTCATTTTTTCATGGTCTATTGAATCAATTTCCGCCCCTTGGCCTGACAGAAATTCGCACATTTGTACATGGCCGTGAATAGCTGCAATGTGTAAACTCGTTTTCCCTGTTGCATCTTTGCTCTCTAATAATTCAGACGATCTGCTAAGCATTAGTCCAACTACATTCAGATGACCGTTTTTAGCAGCCAAATGTAAAGGATTGAAACCCTACAAAAAATAGCAAAAATAATTATAATATTGCATTAATTAAAAAGAAATAAAATACATTTCGCCTTTTTGTTTTAATTGCAAACATTTTTTCGATGTTTCTTTCATTTCAACGTAAAACTTTTTGTGTTACATTTTTATGCTTCGAAAAAAAGAAGATTTTTCAAATTATTTACGTTGACTAAGTCCACTTTGTGTGGTATCTGTAAAAACATATTCAAGCTTCGAAAAAAATATAAATTTTTAAAATCGCTTATTAAATCTGTAGATTGATATTACTTGGTTTCGAAAAATTGCACTTTTATTGAAAAGAATGTATGGTACGGACCGCAGATTAGCTTGCTGTAATGTTTTACACCATGTGAATTTTAAATACAACAGTTTTTTGTGATTTTGAACAATATTTTTACGATGTCATTTTTTCAAGCTAGCATTTTGCCATTATAATTTTGGTGCTTTTTTACATTTTGCTTTGGTGATTTAAAAAACACTTACAAAGCTGGAAGTTTGTGCATCAGTTCGTACACCTTGCGAATTCAACAACAGCCGAACCACATTTTCTTCTCCAGAGTAAGCAGCCATGTGAAGCGGAGTGAATCCTGCTTCAGTACCACATTCTTTGAGAAAACTCTTGGCAACCGAAATAGGAGCCTCAGAAACATCAGTGGAAGGAATCACTTGCATCAGTTCGTGGGCGCATACTGTATGTAACATAACATCCCATTAGTTTTGACACAAGGCACAATTAACCATTAAATAATTAATAATAATTAATTAAAAACAATATTTATATTTTGCTCGTTCAATATAAAAACCAATACCAGTTTGACCATAAAAGGCTGCTATATGCAGCGCTGTGAGACCCATTTTCTGACTGCGTAAACTAATGGCCTTAGAATTTCGGAAAGCTTCAATCACTTGTGTGTGACCGTTTTTAGCAGCCAAATGAACAGCGGAATAACCAGCCTATACAAAAGATAATTATTATATCACATAAATAAATATCATCATAGCGTTTTCAGAAATTTTAGCAGTAATGTACCCGATTTTCATCGCTGGGATCCGCTCCGGCGTCTAGTAATGCTTTGACCAACTCAGCGTGCCCACCTTCAGCCGCTATTTGAAGAGCAGTTGCATCCGTTGTTTTGTTACGGGCATTTATCACACCATGCTTATCGAACTTCATCAATTGTTCTAAAACAGATACCGACCCTTGCATTGCAGCCAAATGAGCACAAGAATCTCCATCCTAGAAAACCAAAACATTGTTTTTTTGTGTTTTTAAAGTAACTTCAAAAATCTATTACAAAATAATTCTGATTTTATCTATTTTCGAATCTTTACAATGCACGCACAATGAAAAAACTGTTGTAGGATATGTTTTAATAAAAAAAAATTGCCTTTGTAATTTTTTTCACTATTTATCTACTACCTAGTAACATTAAAATAAAGGCTTTACCCACCTTTGTGGAACTAGACGCCAGAGGGCTATGCAATTTGAGAAACAATTCGATGATATCTGAATGATTATTTTCTGCAGCTAAATGAATCGGCTTTTGACCATGCTCGTCTGATGCATCAGGATCAGCTTTCAGTTCCATTAAAAGACGACAAACTTCAAGTTTTCCCGCTTTTGCAGCCAAATGCATAGGAGTTTGTTTTTGCTAACAAATCCAAACAAATCCATATTATATATCATAATGTTGCCCCAATTCTATCCCAGTTATTTTAGTGTTAATAATAACATAGTTTTAAAAATAGTTTTAAAAATAGTGGAAAATGTAGATAGATATTTAATACCAAAGTGATTATATCCACAGTTGCTCCGTATGTTTTGATAAGACATTCGCACAATTCTGTAAAGCCTTTCTCCGCCGCGACATGCAGTGCGGTAAGACCAACTCTTGATTTTGCATTGATAAAAGCTCCTTTGGATAACAGAAGTTCGCAAAGATCCTACAAAGTAGTGTAGCAAATATTTTTACAAAATTAATTAGAATTAAATAACTGCGTTTTATTAATTATGTATGTGTCTAGTGGAGGTATTTGATGTACGCTTAATGTTTTAGGTATTAAAATTGTTTAGCGGGAATAATTGTACGTACCTGGAAACCCTCAGCAGCCGACAAGTGAAGGCCTGAATGACCTTCATGATCAAAAATGTCAACTCTGGCAAGATTATCTAGTAGCGTTTTGACGACATCTCTATGACCACGGTGACAACTGGTCAAAAGGGGAGACCATCCATTTTTTGCAGCTTTGTTCAGAACTTGTTGAATTTTGGCGGCTGGCGTTCGTGACAGCATTTCCAATAATATGTGGTTGTTACCACCCCAGGCACAATAATGGAAAGGCGATTCTTTTGTCTGACAATCAAATAGTTATATCAAACTTGAAAAAATAAGTCAACCATCGTTTTTACATAAAACAATCGTACATAATATAATAATTTTAAAAATACATTTGTGGGAACAAAATTGGGGGATTAGTTTAAAAAATCAAATATTTTGTAAATATCCTGTTTTTGTCTGTGGAAAACAATTTTAAAAGTATTGTGTGAAAAAATATGTTTACAAATAATCCCTTTTTCAAATGGTTTTTGAAAAATCATTGAAAAAAATTCTGTGGCTGTGAGTGTGTAACAATATTTTTCAAAAATTATATTTTATAAAACATTAGAAATGCAATTGCTAAACGTACATCTCTAGTTAGAAGGTAGACTGACGCGCCATTGTCCAGAAGAACTTTGGCAATTGCTGCCCCAACCCCTGTGACATCTTTATTTCGACCCATGGCAGCTCTGGCTGCAACTCCCAATGCTGCTGTACTCGCGCCCATGTCGACCACTGAATGGGCTAAGATGGCCAAACTTCGAGGTAGTTTGGCGGCAAAATGGAGTGAACTCTCGCCTCTATTTGTCACCATGTTGATATACAAAGTAACGTTGGCATCCCCCTGGTCTTTCCTAATTGCATTAAGCAACACTCTCACAACGTCCAGGTGACCTTGTTGACATGCCAAATGAAGAGGTGTGAGTCCTTCCTGAAAACATAATTTATTATTACACATATAAGTAATTGAATAACAAAATAACGCTGCCTTTTCATAAAACAGAAACACTTTTCTCAACCAAAAGTCTATTCTCACTTATTTGTAGTTACAAAAATATATTTTCCAACTGAACGAATCAGTAAACTCTATAAAATATTTTATGTGCTAACATTTGATTTTTCTGAGGAATTTGCTCCTTCTTGTAGTAATAATCGAATAGTAGCAATTTTTCCATGCTTAGCCGCAATGTGTAAAGGCGTCTCTCCATTTTCCATTGTAATATGTGGATCAGCCCCTGACTTTAGTAACATTTGAGCACATCTTTCCCCATTTGCTGTCCTTGCAGCTATGTGCAGCGCTGTCTCTTGCGCTTTCCCACCTAAATTTGACAAATTATAATGCATCAAAAAATATAAAGTTAAAATTAATGTTCCCCTCTCATACATTGTTATTTAATAAGTCGGTTTAACATTTATGAAAGACCTTTTATATGAACTTGTGTTCCATATCCCAAAAGTGTCTCAACTACATGCGGTCGTTCATTTTCAACAGCAATATGCAACGCAGTATAGTTATCCTGTAAATATTATTTTTACTATTATAATGCTTTTTAATTTTACTTTATTTTTAATTTATTTATTTTTAATTAATTTTACTATTTATTATTACGCTTATTTAAATTACTGTCTAAAATTTTAACATTCTAGTTGGTCACGTTAAATAATTTTATAGAGTGAACGATATAACTTACAACCGTCAGAGCATCAACATCCTCCCCCTTTTCTAAAAGTTTGATTACCATTGCGGCATGCCCGTGTTTAGCCGCAATATGAAGACTTCTTGCGCCACCCTAATGGCAATGCAATAATGTAGGTAGGTTAAGAATAAAACAAATAACATTACATTAATAAAAATATTAACAGCGATTTTGATTAGAATATTAGTAATGAACATGTGATTTCATTCTTAATTATTTGAAATTATTACCTTGTTGGGCATTTGTAAAGGCACCCCTCTTTTGAAAAGGGCCATAGCAGTCTCAGGATGTCCATGTAAAGACGCAATGTGAACCAGAGTGCTTCCATCTTTAGAGCGTTCAAACACAGAAACTTTGAACTTGTCAACGAGCAAGTCTACTATTGCTGTATGACCATTCATGACTGCAAGGCTGATGGCACTGCGATCTACAAAATCATTTCATATTCCATATTTTGTATTATTTCTTTTAGTACCTTTATTTGTAGTTATACACGTACAGTGCGTCTTTTATTTGGTGATGTATGGGATTGAGTAGAAGTTTGAGAATAGGGAGAATTACCATAATGTCAATATTGATAATCTTATCGAAATTAAACTTTCCATAGTGAATAGTGACCATAGTGATACATGGCTATAAATGCGTATTCTTATATACTCCTATTCAATCCCGATTCCCATAGATCATCTAATAAAACATGCACGTATAACATCATGCTAAAATTTTAATTGCCTAAATAATTAACTAAGGAATTAACTAAATGATTTGGACATTGTAAGTTAATTATTAAATTACCGTATTTATCTCTCAAATTGGGGTTTGCTTTGGAAATATAGAATTGTTTAACCAATTTGACATTTCCTTGAGCACACGCAATGTGCATTGGTGTTTGAAGCTCGTCCTATTGTGATAACATAAGTTTGAAATCATGATAAGGCTCGATGGGTTATTTATTAGTATATAAGTGTGTATGTTCTCCGGCATAATGAAATGTGACTTACATTAGTGGCGTTTATATCTGCTCCTTTGTCCAGAAAAATTCTGGCTATGTCTTGCTTCTTATTTATTGTCGCTAAATGTAGAGCAGTGTCGTTGAGTTCCCCTCCTTTAAATTTCAATTGTTCTTCACATAAATTCTCTAAGAGTTTATGAGACGCACCAAGGGATCCATAATGTATAGCCAAAAATAAAGGAATGTTCCCTTCCTAGATTTAGAAATATTATTATTCTTTATTTAGTTAAATCAAATTAATTATGTAATTTCAGTTGTGAAAACTATTTCTGCACTCTGGTGTACACATCACTTGTAATTATATACATAATCGATTTAGTTAACAATAAATTCAATATTGTAATAACAAGAAGTCATAGATTTAAAAAACAATATTGTGTATTTCTAACAATATGCAAATTGTGAAAAAGATTAGTAAACTTTTAAATTTTAGCCCGAAGTTTGGACGAAGTTAAAGCCCAGATATTTACATTTAATATATTTGTTATATACTTTAAAAATCGACGCATTACTATTTTTCGGTTTTAAAAATGACATGAAAAATATAAAATAGTGTGAGGTATTTTATCCCAATCAACATTTTAGTCCATATATGGTATTTATAAACAACAAATTATAAATTGAATCCATACTTTATAAAACAAAGCATTTTAGCACCATCTTTAAATAAATATATATATATCCAATGTTCATGTCCGTGGGTTTATGTTGGTACTTCATTCTTAAACTATAATTCTTGATGGCTAAAATGATGTATTGTAATAATTTTGCATACTATTCTGCTGAATATTTTAGTATGTGTTTTAAAAGTAAAATTGTTTTATTAACGCCGCGTGCGTTAGATCAACTCGTAGGTGCAGCGCAATTGAGTTTGACAATCAAAATGCGATTATTCATTATCTTTACTTACTTCGTTTACATCAAGTAAAGCCTTTTCGGGTGCCACTTTCATCAAGCAATCTAGAATGTTCACAACGGTTTCCTTTTGTCGAGTGCAAGCCAGGTGTAACACGTTTTGCTTTTGCTGTTCACCAAAAATTGATGTATTGTATTAAAACATAGAATAGAGGATAACCGCTGTAAAACTCATTAAAAAAATTACCATAAATTTTCAAAATAAACAAATTTATTATTAATGGTATAGCACTTTGAATGATCAAATCAATTTTTGATTAGAAGCTGTTTTTTCATGAAGTAGACGAATTGAAATTTAATAAAAACACGTGGTTCGGTTGAATGTATTAAAGTAAAATTTAATATAGTCTTACAAATGTAAGTAAAGATGTCTTACTTTATATCGGATATTTACCTCAGTAATTAAAGAAGCGTCAGCTCCATTGTCCATCAAGAACCGTATCATATCGTCCGTTCCTTCAAGTGCAGCCAAATGCAATGCCGTGAGCGTGTCCTGCAAATAATACAATATTTTACTTACCATAAAGGTTTATTTTATTTCGCCAAAAATTTGAAACGCAATTAATATATATTAATCATTTCTGCTTACACATTTTTGGATATCAGAAAATATTAAATAAATATGTAATTATATTAATTATGCTAAAAATAATAAGAAATTGTAAAACAATTATTTATATTTGTTAACATGGTACCCACATAATTATTGATATCGAAACTAAATTTGCAAACCAAAAATAAAAGAAACGAGAATGTAATATAATATGCAATGGACTAACTTTACAGCTCTGTGAATTTATTAGATATATATAATCTTTTAAGCAAAATTAAAAAAAGTTTAGTTTGTGAAACATATATTATAATTTACATATTTTTGCACTGAGCAATGTGTGCATTTAAATTTGGGGTGTTTTAAAAAGAAAATAAATGTATCTTTCTAAAATTATAACATATTATGTCGTCCTTCATATGAATATTTTTTATTGCAAACTAATGAAGTGGTTGTTTATTATATAACTATATAATATAACTTAACTAGACTCTATAAAATATTTATTTTTAGTTCATAATATAATAGCTATACATGTTTGTCTTTTTTAATACGGTAATACCCACATTCAACAGTGTTGTATTCATCAGCAGAATAAGAAATTTAACCACAGTCGTACTTGAAACTAATTTATATATTTGTATGTAGGTATCTGGAGCATTTGATAATAATAATATTTAGGTACCTACTCCTTACTGCCAGCAGACCACATTAAGATTGCTGAACAAATTATTTAGGTTAAACTAAAATACATTAATGTAATCAAATGGGCGCAGTATCAAATTAAATAAATAATGCTTTGCAGAGAACAACCACACATAGTTTGGATCCATGGAAATAATTGCCTGTATAATAATGTATATTATTTGAATCCTGCAAAGCTGTTGCATTAAACATACACGGAATGTGCATTTGTAAATTGTATGCTATTATAATATTCCGGGGATAAAGTATGACCATGTGAAATGCGTTCATTATTCCACTTACTCTTTCTCTCTTTTAGCATAGGAAAGGAGTAAAACTAAAATATAGCTTGCGTGCAAATAATGACTCTACTATTTACTAAAGTGGCGTATTTAAAGAACTATTTTGGGAGGTAAAAATTATACTTTAGGATTCTGAAGGATTTTAAAAAAATGTATTCCTTTTACCGACTCTATTCTAGCTATTTTGTTTTTAAAGGAGTATTAAAAACTACACTTTTTTATTTAAACATTTCAAAATAATTTTAATCTTCAAATCGCTATTATACATTTGTGAATACTACAATTTCTTAAAAGCAATTGTGTATTCCTGTAAAAATTGTGTTTTATTAATGCCAATGTAATATATATGGTACTTGTAAGTTGTAACTGTAAAAAGTAATGATGTCCGAATGAGTATGTGTTATAGTGTGATTCTCTTATTGATAAATAAATACGCCCTTGCTTCCCTTTGCATTCACAGCCATCACATATAGCACTCAGTTTATATGAAATATTGTGCTATTAGGGAGTTATCGTTTTATGCTACGTAAGCTCCGTAATTTCGTAAGAACGTAGCTACGTAAAAATTGAATTTTA
>JAQFYB010006437.1:0-12214 GCA_034694085.1 Pogonognathellus longicornis
GACCCGAACCCAACCCTAACCCGATAGGGTTGGGCCAACCCTAGGGTTTCGGGTTGGGCTAGACGCTCTAATACCTAGTATGGCATACTAAATTTAGTTTCCATTCACAATCAGTTAAGGACCAAAAATAACTGTGAGTCGATCTCTGAGAGTCAGGGCAATGACAGTACGACGTATCTAGCAGGTTTGTGGTGAAAAAGACCATTTGATACACTTAACAGAAAAATAAACACAAGCTCATAAAACTCAAAGCTTGCTCATGGAAGACAGAACACGTTTTGAAAATAAAGAGTGTTTCTATTTGTAACAAACTGGATGTTTAGACATTGACTAATGCTATAAAAACAATGGCTACAGTTACAAAGTTCCAATTCCTCTATTATATATACCTATACTCTATTTCTCGTCAGCCTTTCTCAACTCTCCGTCCCAACATTACTTTTCAATCCCACAAGTTTAAACTTACTTCAAATCGCGTCTGGTAGTATTCCTCCACAAAGAACCTTTTCTCTTCGATTTGCTGCAGTGCTTGAATTCGAATAGTCCAATTGCCGAAAATGGGTTGATCTGATAATGTATAATTGAGACTTACAGCTCCGAAATTCGACTGCGGAACAAAGAGACACATTCAATGTACGATAAATAATTCAACAGAATAGAATTTAGCATATGCCGCAGTAAACTGTACACTTATACTACGAAACTTTTAGTTTCCATAAAATCGCATCGATTGCAGTATAGTATAGCTTTAGTTAGTAGTGTATATACATAATGCATGTAGAAACACTTGAAAAACTTCGAGTCTGCTTTTATTTTACACATCAATTCGGACAAAGACTAGTAATTGAGCAGATAGAAAAGATAAAAAACTAGAGTGTCTGTCTTATGGAGTTACCTGTCTTGATAGCCATCTCCTGACAATGTTCCCCTTGGGATCAATCATGTAAGCATCCACAGCGTCATCAAATGCTCTCAAGGCTGTGTTGATAGGAACCGTTCGAAATCTCACTGTAAATAAATTCAGTCATATTACATGCCATTTACATTATACACCATTACTATTACATCAAGTCAGTCACAGACATTCAGTCTGCATGCAACATCAAAGGAAGACATGCATTCCTTATTCCTAGCAATGCAATGTCTTCCCTTTCCCCGCTTACTAATGCAATACAATTTAGGTATATTACAATCTACAATACATCTGTAGACAGATTCGATCTCATCGCACTTACTGTACAACATTACCACGTTATGTTTGTGTCTGGCTCTTTCCCTACACTTGCTTTCCCTTTCCCCCAACTACAACAGCCATTGCACTTCCTAATGTTATGCAATTTATCATATTCAATGTCTTAGCACACCACCTAATAGTGCACTTCTATTACATACAATCTAAAATTGTGCGTTTCCCATAACGAGCGTTGCTATGTATAAGACGTAAGACATAATAATATAAAGTAGCTTTCTTATGCATCCCTACAGAGATACTTACGTATACGCAATCTTGGTTTTGTACTAAAACACATTGGCTGTGTATAATCCTACATAAAACTATAACAGTATATCACGAATTCACATAAAGGTTCATAAGGTCACAAGCTCATAAGCCGTTAAAGTATTTTTATATCCTCATAAAGCCTTTAATAACGAAATATTCAATGTGCTCTTTCACAAACTACCCCCAGATGTTCCAAAGTTCCAACCGTAAGAATCATGTTCATGACATTATCACCACGTTAGATTATTGCAGTGAAAGAGCACTGCATTATTGTAACGATGTTTTGAAAACTTGAATTAAATCTTTACGGGGCTTTTGGTAACTGTCACTTTAATAACTGTTTATTCAGTTGAGCAAAGTAGAATTAAACAGGAGACTACTACCATTAAAGCAATGTCTACCTCAACCAAAGATCCGACAAATTCAACCTCAGCTTTTTATACTTGTACAATGAATGATGAAGTAACGTTTGCATAGAAATACATTCGTTCAAGGCACGATACTCTGCGGCGGTGCTTCAATTTAGACTTTCTAATTGAATCCAATTACTCTTTGACGTGAACGAACTACGATTATCACAACAGAGCAGAATACAGTCATTCCCATGTGAACTCCAAACTAACATTAGTCAGAGTGTCTGGTCTGTCCATGAAAATTGAGTGTTTTACTGCATACGAGGCTTTATAAATAGTAAAGTAACGAGTTTTACTTCATAGTTCCACTAGTAATAGTGTTGTAAAACCTCTATATATAACCAAATGAAGGACCAAAGTGAATTCTAGAGCAGAGGGTTATCTTGTATGCACACAAAGTTGGAAACACAAATTATCTGATATAATTCACGCCACGGCTTTTCCTTCCTATGCGGATTCTGTTGCTATTATTAAAAATAATATATCATACTTAACATATCCGCTTACCCCGTATGTATGGCATGAAGCTTTGCATGTCAATGTAATAATAGCGAGTCGTATCATAACTACAGGTCTCTTAGCGTACGAACATTGCACTACAGAATATGAAACGATGACTTTTGTCATATTTTAGTTCAGTGAATTTAGTTAATTTAACTTTCCGTACATTCTGGCAGAACTGGAGTTGCTAACTTCCTAAGTACTCACATTTACAGCAATAAAATAAAACATACACCCCTAAAGAACATTTGCAGTAAAACACACATCGACTATCGTATATACAACTGTATTACGTACGTCTAACTACAAAAGTAAAGGAGTGCCTATACATACTATATAGAATACAAATAGAATAAATACATAGGACATTAGTAAATATGTACTTTACTTACCAGTTTGACCCTGCATGTATACTGGCTTGTCAGTTTGGATAAAGATGGTCATGGAACGCTGAGAGAATTTCAGCTCTGTTTCATTGACAAAAGCGGTTCCCCCTACCAATCCGTTATCATTTCCTTCCACTCGGAGACGGTAATCCCCCACCACACTCGTTCTCGGAACCTATTTTTCACACAAAAGTTTTTGATTAAAACCTTGCACTTCTTTGCATACTGACAGCCTATAGCGACAGAGACGAATGTAAATGCGGCAGTGGTTTACCTTTCCAATCTTGCTAATTCATTATGTGATAAAACCCTCATTAAGTTCCCTAAAACTAACTTGCATTATTCAAACAGTGTGTGTTGTGCTAGACTGAATGAACGGTAATCACCATCAAGATAATATTTTTCACGGTTGTTTTAACACGTTGCAATTTTTCGGTAGCTTTACTACAACTTTTACTGCACTGAAATCTTTCTACTCGTACACGGCTCATTAGAGCTGCTGAAATATTTATTCTCAAGTCTACAATGGAATTAGGAAAGCCAAATTGTGATAAAAGTAAGAGCTTTTACAAGAAAACTTTAGCCATTTGAGAATGCAACTTAATTAATCAAACCCTACATCCTATTCTTCCACTCTATACCATTGATAGAATTTCCTCAGGTTTACATGAGGGAATTTTCTTTACTTACCCTTATCATCAACGTCTCAGGCATATTCGGATGACAAACTTTTGTGTCAGAACCAATATCCACACCATTTCTCAAAAGAGAAGCTCGCACTTCAATCTCCTGCGATTGGGTCGCTGTTTGAAACAAAGTTACAGCTACTCGGTAAACTTGACCCGGCCGAACAACTCTGCTAGCAACGACAAAGTATCGCCTGAAAAGTAATAACATTTAATTACATTGCATAAATATTACATTATAATTGACTACAGCCCGAAAGCACAAAATTAATCATTAGTGCTGCCAAAACTTAATAATAGAGTTGTTTGTAACTTTCCTTTCAGTAAATAACAGTTTACTCGGTTGAAAAAACGTCCCAAAAAAACTTTGACACATAACTCTTGGCTAACATATCTGCGCTACACTCAACCAAAAAAGTTATGATAGAAAAAGCACTAAAATTACATTACTGTCAGATGCACTCATTGCATAACTCAAAACAATTCACTTTAAGCGCAATATGACAGATCTGGAACTGTGGCGAAAGCAGAACAATATGAAATACGGAGACAAAGAGTGAAAGCAGACATCCATTACATTTTTTGCAGCGACGGAAGCATGAAATAACAGCACCATGGAACCATTAATTCAATTCAATCATTGCCATTAATGTCATACGCAAGTGTGCAAGAATAGTGAATGATTGCCAACACAGTGGTGCAAATTAAATTAGCAACATGAATGGAAATTCACAAGTTTCATTACAATAAAAACTTTTTGTGTGCTGTTTCATTCGAAATCCACAGTCTCCCTTTTCCTTCTCCTTCCTTTGTGTGTATACGCAATAACACACAGTCTGACAAGATACAAAGTCAAAGGACCAGAAATTACAGCATTCCATTCCATTCGAACTCCAGTCGGCACTAACTCTATTCCTCAGCAGGATTCTTTCTTCCCTCTTGTGCAATTCTTGCAATAACCCACACTATTAAGATATTTCATAGTATAGTAATGCGTACAATGCGTAGAGTACATTGGTACAACACTTAAACCCCTTAAGCTAAGCTACACATACGCATTTCTATCTAAATAAGAATGTTTTCCTACCATTCGGTTTCTCTCTGCATGCTAGTTTTGGATATTAACATTAACCTTTAGTGCATGCACGCTTACACACATACAACTAAGAACTACTAGTAGTCTCTTAGTAAGTATTCTGAGTGCACACTCCACATTACTATTTGAATGAACATTAGAAGACCTTCCGCATTTTTTTCTTTTCTTACTTTGCGTCTCTCTCCCTTCTGTTCTTCCTAGTATACATCTTTATGCATTCAGAAGAGTGTAGAAAACTAAAAGAGGAAAAAATCTCTGCCCATACAACCAGAGTGGTTTTATTGAGAGAACAATAGAGCTGAGAGAATAGCGTATAAACACAGACTTAGTAGTAAGTAAGTATGATTTTTGTCCCATTCTTCTTTACAGTGGTTCTGACTGGTTCTCCAACGCTTGGTCTTCCTCATTCTTCTTCGGCATCAAGATTACAGACCAGCAGACAGTTAACTTCCTTTGACTTTTACTCTACTCGAATAGTGGCTATGTCAAAGTCAAGTCAAGTCGACGTCTGCCATATTTGAAAGTCAACTTGACTCGTGGGTAGTACGATATAAGCTGGAAAGAATCTAGCGAAACTATAAAAGTTGTTCAGCATGATGGAATATGGGGAAATGAAAAACGAGGGTCGATATTTCCCTTTTCGCCCGTTGTTCTTCCTTCAGACTGTCAAACATAAAAGCTGTCGCGAGTTGAGAACTATTTTTCCTGTCCTGTTTACAGGCACCTAGTAGAAGTCGTCAATTCATCCCACATTATAGGCATATGACATATCTACATGCATCTACTATTTTCTATTTACACTCATATCGTATCGTGCCGTGGTGTCTTGTGTTTCCTCCCTCGATGAGTAGTTTGAGGAGTATTCTATTCTATATTCTATACTTATGATCAATCGGCAGGCATCAACCCATTGTTATGTGATATTTCTTCTATTAATGTTGAAAGCTGAGCCGAAGGCTTTCTATTGCCCTAAGTAAATAGTTCCCACAAGGTTTCTTCAATTTCATTGCATAGACCACTGTCTGCCATGTAAAAAAGCAACTTGTTGGCAATTTTAGGTCTCTTTGACAAAAAATGCTCACTGAGTCGATTGAATTTTCGTTTCGTTTCGCTATCCTATCATAATAATGTATCTATACAAAAGCGGTTTCAGCGTGGACGCAAAAAAGTCCTTTGAAAATGTATCTCAAAGACAGCGAGAAGCCAGCAATCTCCAAGAATCCAGTTAAAGTAGAATTTATGTGACGATCGCTACATGGCTACACGTACGTTAGTTACCACCACCAATATAATGTATTACATTTATATGAGGGCCAGCCAACTTTGTAGTTTATAACAAAGCAAAGGATAAGGGCAGACAAAAACTAAAAATATTGTGGTATATCTGTGTTGGACACTACACTGGACTTCAAAGTTCTTACCAAACCACAGCCCTTTGTAAATTTATATAATACATAAAAGCAGTGTGATAGAATAAAGACCTAGTCCTGAATGAAATAGGTTTGAGTTTTACACAGATGAGTAAGCACACTCGAACCCGACTACGGAAACTTTGTAGCAACAAGAACTTTGATAAAAATTTGCTGTGTGTATATAGAAGCTACCGAATCCCAATCTGTTCCAGTCTTTTCAGTATGTCTACGACCAGATTGGACATATCCACCATGAGCTTAAAATTCCGATACTTCTTTTACAAATGCTGGTGGCTACTTTTTCTACTGCAACGATATTGCCAGCAAATCAGTTCAATTTAGTATGTGGAACTAGTAGTGGAACGATACTACAAAAAGGCAGTATAGATTGAAAGTGAAAAGTGAGTTGGTAAGCTAACATCAATAATCTCGAGAAGTCCGTTCACTGAGTCTGCTACCGATTCTATGGAATCCCTTTACTCTCTGTACACTTTCTGTATATTATGCTGTGTGTAAAAACGAGTGTGTGTGCAAAGAAGCCAATCGGTGCCGGAAAAATCATTTCATGGTGCTTGATTTAAAAGTTGAAACCAAAGCAATAAAATAACGTACGATGGGATGAATCACACCAGATCAAATACAGTTGCCGAAAACAGACCACACCACTGTCTTATCCGGGGGAGAAAGAGATTAGACATAAAATCGGAGTGCTATTCAACACACTTTGTAATTACATTCAAGAGAGACGGGCTGAATTAGATCATAGAGAAGTGGGACTGGGACCACACTTGATGAAACGGATGAAACGAAATGAAATATGCAGCAACGCAGAGAATAATCACAGGCAAAAAGCTTAAATAACTTTGATGTAGGGGTATATTAAATTCAATTCTATTCTTATGATGAAATGAAGGTTTGAGCAATGCAAAGCGACCCGCTGTGAAATGTAGACGAAGGGGAACTGCTGAATCTATGTATGAAACTTAGTCACCATGCTAATTCTTGATTCTTCCCGTAGCACTCATATACATGAACATAATCCAAGTTTCTCAATACAAAATACATGAAGAATAGTTATACATTATGCAAACTATTCGAAACAGAGTCTGAATGCGTGCATATCGGAGATGCCTAGTTAACCAGGATGGATTTGAAATGAACATTTCAGCATTCAATCATGTGAATATCATTAGTGCAAGCGGAAACAAGTAATATTATATGTGCAGAGCCCCAGTTCCAATTTACAACGCTATTGAATTTGTTGGATACATAATACAGTTAGCTTGTCAACCAAGATTTATAGTAGATACATCATAAAAGAGAAAGCTTTCATGTAATGCGTCAGATTTTATAAATGAACTTACGGTTCTCGGCTCCCACCAGAGCCCGGCGTGCCCAGATTCCGATTATTATTGTAATTAATGTTTGGATTCAAATTGACGTTCGGAATGACTGGGCGTTGATTGTTGTTGGTAGAGCCAAATTGGTCAGTAGGCTGACGCGGAGGTTCAAAGGGATTTCTGTTTCTATTGTTGTTGTTTGTTGGTTGAAAGCTTGTAAAAGGATTATCAGGTCTGGAGCGGTTGTTTCCAGGGTCGTCAGTCTCTTGACCGAAAGGTTGAAACTGTCCTCTGCCTTGATTACGGTCCTGATCTCTGTTTCTATTATTTCGCTCTCGATTATCGATGCCACCATTCTGACGATCATTCTCAATTGAATTGAAACTGGAAAATGGTGGTCTCCCTTGTCGCTGCGGTACAGGTGTAGGAAGTAATGGGAATCTAGGAGTTTGATTGCTTTGCGAGTTAGAATTTATAAAGACATCATTGGTAGACTTTGATGGAGACACTTGTATTGGAGAAAATGGATTCGTCGACCCTTGTGTGTCGGAATTTGTTTGTGAATGCGATTGGAAAGTGGAGGTAGTATCCGGTTTTGGCTCTTGGCCAGAGGACAGGGAGTATAAACAATTCAGGATCAAAACTAACCACACCCGTCTTTGAATCATTTTTTCTTCTCTTCTAGGTATACACCCGGTGTCTCAGTAAAATACCTTGCCCTTCTATTTTCACATCTGAAAACATAACACAAAAAATCCATTGAGATTCACCATCCGAACCGAGAGTGCATTTCCTGTTTTCATACTTTATTTACTTTCTCTCGGAGAAGAGAGAACATTTCCCAAATTCATATATTCCATGTAGGTACCTTGTTTTTACTATGTACAATCTCAGTAATTTTCTCAACCATACAAGGAACCATATCAAAAAATAAGTAGTATAGATTATATGAAGGTATACATAGAGACATATCTACACTCTACACGATCAGCTATACGAAATATTATAAAGTGCTGAGCTTTAGTCTGCTGGTAGTACCTGTCTAAAAAAGTTACTTTCACGTACATTCACTCTCCCTGTATAGTACAACACTGTTACTTTACTACCTTACGTAAGCATTACTCAACCATGCACGCATGCTACATCAGAACTATTCGCATTTTCTTTCTTGTTAGCTGCAGTGACATCGGAGTAAAAGATTGCCTAGGCTTTTCGTGTCTTACAGCAGTAGTTATGCCATGCCATGGATAAATCTGACTTTTAAGAGTCATCCGACAATCCGACCCCCAATGTTCATTTTGGTATCTACTATCTTCACCAATTTTAACTAACTCTAAGCCACATAAACCAAACAACACGATTTTGTGGGTATCTATCTTTATCTGAGGCATGCTGGGGTTGAAAGTGAAAAATATCTAGGAGGCTTGTGTTGTGCTGGGTAGGGCGCGTCTTCACGTCACAGCCTCCTCATCAATCTCTTCAATTTAGCCCCACTATGTGATACCATGCTATGCAAAGCTTTATTTTTTACTCTTCCTTCAACTTCATTTTTTAATATGACATTGCATACTCCGAACCAACCAGGCGAGCTACCACAATTATGTGTAGGAGCTGTAAAACCGCACACAATTACACGGCTTTTTATATCACACATTTCTCCGTCAATCTTCCTAGATATATTGGAAAATCCTCTACTGCCACTACTTATGGATAAACCCAAAACATTTGAAGGAGCTATACATCAAAGATAACACCAACATGCGCTCGCTGTGAGCAGTTGAAATCTGATTGAACTCTGGGTGCGTGCATGATATAATCGTTTCGAGAAATGAGCCATAAAAATGCTACAAATCTTTATTGCTTGATATTCCGATTCCGAACCGCAATGCAATTCCTTTTTGCTTTCGTCTTTATGCCTATAACATGCTTTTCGGCTTATTGTATACTTTAGATAATCATTTTCATTCTTGCTTAATCTCATTCCGGACTTATCCGCATAATGAATTAATGTATGCTTGTATACTACAGTAAGTACCGAATAGATAATTAAACTTTAACTAGAAAACCTTTAGGAGAAAAGAGCGTTAGGTTATTATCTGTATTAGGTAGGTCTATGAAGTGTTAAAATTAAATAACAAAGTTTGTGTATCAAAATAAACTGCATTATGAATGATAGGACCTATTAGGATGGGCATTATACTTACCAATGGTAATGAATTATGACTGCAGTGCAGTGTGCAGTGCAGTCTAAACACTGCATCTGGAGGAAACCCTTCCCAATTAAATAAGGAGTGGTGTATTGCGCTTATTGAACTAAATATTTCACTACACAATAAACATTAGTTCAGCTCCGGCAAGTACGTACTATAATACAGGTTTTCAAAAGTTTCAGAGTATACACGTTTATTAATTTAGGTTAGGGTTAGACTGCTAAAAATAACAAACATAATGTCCCACAGCCTAAACATTTCTATAACCTTATATGTGACAGTGAAAATGTTTACACTCGAACTCTATTCGTAGGTACGATGTTATATAAAAGCACAAAACGCATTTACAGAGAAGGCAGAGATGAATTGAATTTTTTTGCTCGTTTGTTGCATTAGTGGAGTTGACGGTGTCCCTAAGAGCACCTGCAAAATGTATGACTTGCATTGGTTGTTTAGTTCCAAATGAATCAACTAAGCATTTTCCACCTACGGCCTTTACTGCTTTGTAGTAAAGGTATGTTATGTTATGAATGAGTATACGAGTATGTTTCCTCGGTAAGCACGGAAATAAATATTACATACCTACATCAGTGAGAACTTCAACTGGAAACTTTCACTTTACTTAACTGTACAAAGAGTCGCAGAAAATTAATCGATTATGATAAAAGTGTCCCAACGGAATGGGGGATCACAGACTCTGAGACCGAAGAAAAACATTCACATTCACAACAAAACCCTAGTCTAGGGGAATCATAGCTCTGAACATTTATTTAGTCTCTTCATTTTAGTCAACATTTCATGAAGGCAGTTTCAACATGCAGCAAATTCTACGCTTGCAACCGTAGAGCCCGTAGAACCCAAACTACACTCTTTGTACATTTACTATTTTCAGTCCTAAATGGAGGATTGCTCCATCCTGTACTTTGTCTGCAGGATTTATACTTTACACACTCCGCACTCATTGTCAGTTATTTTACCCTGATTTTGGATCTCTCTCACAGTTTTTGTTATTCTCTCGTCTACCACAACATAAAATATATCTCTCGGTTTTCTCTCACCGTGATTTACATATCACTCATTGAAAACTCTGGAAGTACTAGTGTAAGCCCTGATGCCTGAAGATCAAGAAAGAAACGCTTACGATGCATGTATATACAGATACACAGGCCATACAACTGAATGCAATGTAACCTCTTTACATATATTATATATACAGTTATAGAAAGGCAACCCAAAAACTTCGCCAGTACGTAAAATGAGTTTGTATATCGTATTATATTATGCATGATGTGTATTGACGGTACTTTGTTATTTTCGAGCTGCTTTACTACACAAATCTCTTCCTTATTGCATTGCAGCATATAAGAGTACTCCACCATCAACTTACCCTTACAACTTACAAACAATCCTACTTTGAGTATATTGTGCGTACGGTTGCCGTTGCCTCATACAATACTATGAATACACTTACACGCACAACAGAAACTGCACAAAGCTGCCTTAATTCTGCAGACCTGCCCAAGCCAGCCCATCTGTAAAATAAAATTCAGAACCTAATCCCAGACACACGACACTTTAACTAGCATACCTATCGTGTACGCATTGAAGTATGTACTTAGCTTACGCCTTACGCAACAGAATTATAGCACCAGTCTCAAAGTAAATCCATCGCCTGAAAGCGGAACGACGCGACTTCCAGACGGAAAAGTATTATTCAAGTACATAGTATGTGTGTGTATATGTATCGTTTGCTATATATACCACTTGCGTAAATATACAATTCCACTCCATCTCATCTCGCTCTTGTTCATCCTCTTTTGAGTTCTTAAGTATTAATGGCTTTTAAGCTGCAGTTTCACATTCTCTACTTACAAAGAAATGCATAGCACTGTAATAGGAAGCAATGCTATTCCATTGCATTGGTATTATCGTAGTGTACGAAATACGCTACGGTAATATCAACGATGCCCCAGCATAGCAGAAACAAAACAGACTATGCGACTCCACATGAAAACGGAGAGAAAAAGTGACACCAGGATCAGGCCGGCCGGATATATGATAATAAAATGTATGGAACACACTCATTATGTTCACGAGAGCTGACATCACATAACCAGGAGGCTCAAACAACTCGAGTCTAGAACTGTGAGTAAGTGTGTTACTATCATTACTATAACACTGATGTGTAAAGTGTAAGGGACTCGTGTGAGTTGAAGAGGGTCCATTCATGATTACCCCAGTCGAACCCTCGATTAAGGAACTCTGTTCCCTTTCAATTTCGGTTGTCTCCAAGGGGTACATTCAACGGGGTATAAAAACGAAGAGTGGCAAAGCTAACTCTGATGCACAACGCACTTGCTTACATATATTATACTACAACTAATATGGTATACAATACGAAAAGTATAAACTACAGCACCCTTATTTTAGATCTCATTCAATGCAATGTTTTTATATCAATGTACTGGAATATGCATGAAATACATGAAAGCAAACCCAACCAAAATTAATATGAATACTCCGCTATCGTACAATGCTAAACAGAAATGTGCTGTGTGAATTTCGTGAATGTGACTAAAGCACAGTATTACAATTATACCGTGTGATCAGTTTACACTATAGTGCAGTTTATACATGGGCTGGACTTAGTCTTTAGATAGCCCTGTGTC
>JAQFYB010006438.1:0-12213 GCA_034694085.1 Pogonognathellus longicornis
TTATTGTTCTAGGTGGACTTGGCTTGTTGGTTGCACTGATAATTCAACTAATCCCGTTCGTAGAACGGGCCTTTTTATTCATTTATACTTCAGCATGGCATTACACAGTCAGACCAAGATGTATGAAATGAGACACGGACAAACAGACCCTTTCCTTTTCGTCACATATAATATCTGTATTTACGCAAAGAAAAAACCCTGCATGGCCGTTGTAATAAGTTGACTTACATTACATTAGTTCATTTCACAGAATAATTGTCTTGTCATGCAACACTAAGCGTTCAAAGGCGCTACCACTGCACTACACTTTTACCAGCACATTATTTATACATGTCTATGATATAATGCCTATTATAATATTGTATATTAATCTTAATTGTATGACAAGCACGTAAAACAGGAGTCTGAACAAACAAAACACACACACAAATCAATTTCTTATAGTGGATTATTGTTCAGACCATCTCAAGTCCATAATAATGTGGATTATGTAAAGTGTAGTCAGTTGGCTGGCTGCGAAGGCCCATCTTGGTATTTTATTGTGGACTGTTGGTTCGCTCTGTTGGTTCTGCATTCGAAATGCACTGTGATAATGATATAAATGATATAATATCATTTGCCACGTTATTTTGCCAGCAAACCACCTACCTAAATCTTATAAATGTGCCCACCGATCTCATGCACAGAGTACCTACAGATATTAAGTTTAGAGCGCTTGTTGGTACAGACTTCAACCGAGTAAACTTTTGCAGAGCGTTTAGTAAGTGTGGTCCTATACACATTACACACACTATTTGTAATTGTAATACGTAATATAACACAATTGCAACTATGTACTACCTGTAATAAAATTATCGTTATAATATTTCTGTCTTTTAAGGGAATTTATCAATTGTGTCCGTGTATTATCATTGTATGTAGTCAGTTTGGGTATGCACGAGGAAAGGGAATGGGATAGAGAAGTAAAAGGAAACCCCCTGACCAAAAGCGTTGGCTGCATGCAGAAATGGAATGAGAAGTTTCAGCTGTTGATCTTGCGAAAATGTGTCCCTAATGGCTTGTGACATGGCCCTCGCCCTCACCTCGCTCTGTCCACGTCGCCACAGCTATAAATAGTTGTTGGGTCCTCAGACTCGACAGTGTGAACAGTGAATGTCATCAGTTCGTTCGTTCTTCCAATTTATTGGAATAGCTGACGAGAGGAGTACACGAGTCGTTTGTGAGTGCCGCTAAAGGCTTCTCTTTTTCATCCAACTTACAAATCGTCCGTGCATTTTGTTTCACAAAAATAAAGAGTGTTGTGTTTGAAATGATGGCGGTGAACATGAAGTTTCAATGGACAAGTTTAAGTTCCTTGGCGTCTGTGTTTCTTTTTGTGTGTCTTGTGACAAAAGTCGTGTCGCAAGATGTCACAATTGACTCTGGCGACAAACCCTTAGCCAGGGAAGCTCCGATTGTATCCACATTGAACTTCTCTCTGGTCAACGACGATAGTGTGAATGGAGGAGGGTTGAGAGTTGTGTTAGGTGGGGAGGAAGAAAACCGAGACAATTCTTCCGAAGAGTCTTCGGAAGAATCGTCAGATGAAGACTACGACAGTGAGGAAGACAATGTCAACAATTCCACAAACGCTGTCAATGTTGACTCTGAAACTGTCCAGGAAACCAAAACATCTGCAGTTGTAATTGCTAGTCCGACAGATTTAAAAGCGTCTGCTACTGGATATGGTGGAGGTTATGGGGGAGGAGGAGGAGGAGGAGGAGGAGGGGGAGGGGGTGGAGGAGGAGATTACGGTGCCGGAGGCTATGGAGGAGAATACGGAGGGGGTGGGGGTGACAAGTAAGAAACTTTTTTATATTTTATAAGTAGATACCTATTATAATTTTTATGATTGAAGTTGCTCTATTATAATGTGTAATTTAGATACGGAGGAGTTGATCACCACGACAAAGGACACGGGAGTTCTCAACACTCTGGACACCATGGAACAAAAGGTCACAAAGGAAATCAAGGTACTTTACATTAGTTTACATTTTCATCAACGACGTCACTCCAGTCAATATTTTTAGAAATAGACTAGGATTGTGATTCCGCGATACACAATTGATGTTTGACAGGTCATCACTCTCAACATGGATACAGCAAAGGAAATACTGGCCATCACAACAAAGCCCAAAAGAAAGGGCACTACGGAAATTCAGGAGGGCACTCGAAGGGTCACAAGCAAGGAGGTCAGCACTACGGACACAAAAATCACGGACAGAAAGCTTCCAAAGGAGGAAAATACGGCCAGAAGGGAAACCACAAGAAGGGACACTCTACTAAAGGATTCCATAACACTTACCATAAGGTATTTTCCACCTGTGATTTAATGTCAAATGAATCGCAGGTTAAAATAATTGCAATAATTATAATATGATAATACGTTTACAGGATGAGTACAGTAAGCAACACCACTTCTATGACGACTACCACACAGATGGACATCACCAGGTACCATTATAAAATCATGTCAAGGTTAATTATTTTGAAAAAAATGTGAGGTTACAAATTGACTCAAATTGTTTTTATGTAGAAACACGGCGAGCACAACCAACACCACAATGATGACCACGGAAAGAAATACTACGGAGGGCACCACCAAAGTGGCCACCAGCAAAACCATCATGGAAATCAAGTCAGTTTTTATTCCTATTAAAATCAAGTTCTATGTTCAACAGATATTGCAACCCTTAACCAACTCAATTTTGTATTTTTAGGGGCATCACTTGAATGGACACCACGAAGACCAGCACAAAGGTCACAATTCGCAACATGGCCACAAAGCGCACCACGGACATAATGCTAATCATGGAAATCATGGTGGGCATCACTACTCACAGCACCATGGTAAACAGCACCATGGAAATGGTGGTTATGGGCACGGCGGAGGAGGAGGGGCTGGATTCGGAGGAGGAGGAGGTGGGGGCTATGGAGGAGTTGCTGGTCAAGGTGGAGGTTACGGCTACGGCGGATAACAAGAAAAACGGAAAAAACTCATGCGACAGTTTGAACTTATTACAGTCTTCAGAACATAGTCTTTGACTTGTGCGAACTTTTCGCTGTATTATAAATGAATATTTTTACCTGTTATGCTTTTACACGTAGTTTATCCAATGTTTGTACAGAGTAGTATACCAAGTACACATGATACAGACATGAATGATGTGAGACAAATTGTCTATGAGAAACTCTAATATATAAGAATAAATTGCAAATATTATTGTATAGTTATGTACAGTACAAAGAGTGCATGGATTATCTTGACTTACGTATATCTTTAAAACTAAAGCTGTCACTGCATTTCCTATAAGGCAGCCTAGACTCCTAGACCATACTTTTACATTACATAGCCGATACTCAATCGCTCCCTCTCATTGCTACTGAGGAAATCGTCATAGTGGAACTAAACGCAAGCAAGCTTAAATTGCTTTAAACTTTATAACCGTAGTCTCATGAAAGTATCAACTATTGAGTGTCAAAACACACATTGTCAAAACGGATTACCCAAGTAAGGCTAGTAAAAAAAGTTTTTGCAGAGTCAGTCATGCAAGTGTGAATGTTACAATGTAGATTGCTAATAAGGCATAAAATAAAACAAATGGCACAAACATTAAGGTAGGATCTGATCAATAACTTTTGAATTAATACTCAATATTTTAATGACAATTCATTTGACTACCTGCCGTATATTTTGAAAACAGAGATTTTTTAACAATTTATGAGAGACAAGTAGGAAGGAAAGTGAGGCAACAGGCGGTGTAGCGAATGAGTTAATAATGTTTCCATTAAATTATCAGATACAGTTGTGCGAACGTAAGAAAATTATAATTTGAGACGCAGCACGAGACTACGATTAGAACTACATCAATACTCACACCGTCACACCTCCGTAACAATATTGTAATTAAATTACTCTCGAGGAATCCTTCTGTATAGTATTGACTGCAACAGAGAATGAATTATATACAATGTACTCTTCCGCATTACTCTTGTGTTATTCTTATTCTTACAGGATTGCATAATTATTGCACTGACTGTGTATAAAAGGACTAGCTGGAATCATATTACTACTAGATACTATTATTATTGTCAATGTCTGAAACGAGTATATTCGTATAATTTGCAAACTGAAGGTGCAATGCAGTTTTGGTTAGTTGGTGCGGTTGAAAAGAGTAAAGAATTGATTGTTATCGTTTCATGGAGTATTATTGTTTGCACGCTATAACAATAAAAACTGTTTTCAACGTTCGCCATGATATATTATGGTGTATTGCTATTGCATATGGTATAACATATAATCAGTAGCAGGCAATAATGATGTCATTAAATTATTGTTACCAACTACTAGGAGCAATGAAGGTGAACAGTCAGAACTTTTTGTGTAAAACTACGTGCTTGTTGAAAAGGTGTAATAATGTTAGCTCAAAGGTGTAAAAAGAGTATTTGTTTATCTGTGAATGGTCGATGGTCGGATGGAAAAAAGTTGTGGTTTTTGTAGGTAAGTCGTTTTTGGGTTATTACTGAGTGTGCCCACATTACATTCATACTGCATCAGAATCTCATGTTTATAAGGAAATGTGAACGTGGCTGTAATAATGTTGTGGTTCAGTGTGAAGAAAGTTGTTTCATTGTCATACTGCATTTACTCTACCTTAAAAGTAAGTTGCATCATTTACTGGCAAAAAGTTTGTATTTCAACTCAATTGGTGTTAGTGCAATATCTAGCCTATAAATATAAACAAGTATATATTTACGACTCATTGCCAAATCTGACATCAATCAAATGTAGGTAAACAGTTAATGCAATCTCACCAAGCCAGGCTTGTCCAGATGTAGTGATTTGCAGAACAACTTTTTTCCTTGTATGCGTATGGAGTGACCTAAAAGTGTTTTATTTTTGTAATTTTAATGTAATAAGAAAATGTAATTGTAGATTCAAAAATATCCAATAGAAAGAAAGAAAACATTTGAAATCCTACAATTTGGGTATAAATTCATGTTATTGTATTGGTTTATACCAAGGCCGTAACCAGAAATCGATTTTGGGGGGTAAAATCTATAGATGAGGTACAAAAGTGTGTACAATAGCGCGAAAAATTTGGGCAAATTTGAGTCAAAATCAACTTAAAACGTGTTAAATTTGACGCGTATAATGAAAAATTTTGCACCTTTGCCCCTTCAGAGTTTTTTGCCCTTTCAGAGAAAAATAACCTATTTTCGATGGGGGAGGGGCAATTGCCCGTGTGCCCCACCCCTGAATACGACTATACCTACTTAAAATTATATTTAAGATAATACGACAATATTTATACTTCATAATGACATGACGACAAGCAAGTCTTTAACAAACGTCAGGGTACTTGTATCGCCCCCCCCCCTGAAATCTCAAAAAAGAAACAATTGTGCAAAAAATCTCGAATTTCGCGCTACGCGCTTGATACATATTCGATTGGTTCTGGAATTAATTAGGTAGATCAATATTTTTGAGTTACCGTAAATATTCTAATATAATTGGGGCTTCCCATAGAAGTGGGGCTTCCATTAGAAGTGGGGGAAGATTATAGTTTCAGTCAATAGAAGTGGGGGAATTGTATACAATAGAGGCTTCCAATAGAAGTGGGGTCTCCATTAGAAGTGGGGACGAATTTTAGTTTCAGTCAATAGAAGTGGGGGAATTGTATTAGAATATTTACGGTACGCTCAATAATTGTCATTTGTAATATAATTATAAAATGATACGTTTACAGGATGCTGGTGCTCCCTGACACTAAATCCTAAGTATATCCCTACCCACAAGTAGGCATCAGTTTTCATATCTGTAAAATATTTCTATTGTATTAGGAACGTTGATGTAGTTTTAGTTTATTATAATGCGTTGCATTAATTTTTTAATAACATCAAATTAAAGCCATTAAATGTATTGAATGGCAAGATATAATTAATATCAGTGTTTTGTTAGGTCAATGTTGAAGAATATGTTCACTGTTAGTGAGTGCTTAGGATCTAAATTGTTATTACTATTATATCTGAAAAAACAGTCTTTTTATTAGGCAGGTTAACATAAAAGTTTAATTAGAATTGAAACTATTTTCAGATTTTTGTTATTATAGCAATTATATCAGTAAAGTTTTCAAAATTTCCAAAATATAACAATTTCTGAATTTCAGTGATAAAGATTCAAATAGCAAAAAAATATTTTTTGTAAATTGGAAATAATGAGCTAATTTGATATTTAATATTAATATATTCCCAAAGTTCTAACATCTGAGGGTGAACTGATTTTGGAACTCACGAATCTGATCTGCCTAATATTATAATATGTAGGCATGTATGAAAAAATCAATGTACATATTTAGATTTTAGATACTACTTTAGCATGATACATTGCCTGCAGAAGTAAAGATTAAACGGATGCACAAAGAATTAAGAAAGTATAAGCATGTAAAATTTAAATTACAGTTTTAGTATAGCGTAATAGTAGTCGAGTAATGTGTGTCTCAACCTCAACTAACGTAGGTAGACGTACTCTACGGAAGACAGGATGAACAAAATAAACAAAAAAATATGCAAAAAGCAAGTTAGGTATATCCGTGGAGACCAAAACTAATGATAGATTGAATTCATACAGTAGAAATTAAAGATTCCACAACAAAGTCGTTACCAACTTCGTGTTTCGGTTATGATTCGCTGAAATTAAGGGTGCACTGCCCACTACGTGACGTTTTTTTACAGATTAAATGATTTCTCCGGATTGGAGAATAAATTCAAAATTCGGGGTTATTTACTTTTGAAGATAGATCTAAAAATTTTATTTTTTTCGAAAAACTAAAACCCCATTATGAAGAGCAAGAATCATGCTTAGGTATAACGAACAAATAATAGGCCAAAATGCGTATTTTAGGATGTCGTCCAATATTTCTATGTTTATAGCATTATGGAGGGACAATCATTTGTGTGGAAATTGGCATGCATAATATTAGTATCCACAGTTTACTATGTAGAAGCTAATGTTTTTAAAAGACATTTAAAAAATTGTTCATGAATCAAAAAGCATGAAAATAAATACAGGACTTAAAGATGGTGTAGTACACACATGTTAGTGTTATTAATAGAATCGGAATAACTGTGTAGGAGCAAAAGAATAATTATACATATAATGCGGTAAGGAAAGGAAAGGGAGAGAAAAGGTGAAAGAAAATTGAATGTTAAATGCAGAATGTATGACGCAGAAGCGTCTTGTGAAAGGTCGAGTGTAAGGTCTACCTATGTATTGTATTTGTGCAGCGAGCAGAGCACCGAGAGTGAAATGAAAACTCCGGCGTATTCAATGAGCCGTCAAGCAAAAGCAACCCATCAGCCTCCAACATACATTCTGCACAAGTAGTAGGTACTAGTGTAGGAGTAGTCAACGAAAAGAAATGGTTCGATTTACCTGCTGATTCGTAAAAATATCAAAGCTAGAGGAAACAGTTTCAAGTTTAGTCGGGTGAAAAGTAGAAATATGCAACTAAGTAGAAGTTAGATAAAACTCACATCACAAATTATTTTCTCCAGTCATTCAATTCAGTTTTCAAAACATTTCTGAACGTTTTGTGTATTTGTAATTGTTATTTCCACTCTGTTTTTCAAGAGTACAATAGTTTATAAGCAAATTAATACCCTTTCTTAACTAATACACGTTTCTCTTGGGAAAATTTCACCAATTGTTTGTTGCAAATTTAAGTAATGTTTGAGCTTTCACTATTGTTGCAAATTAAATTGATACACGATGACAATTTGATTAATGAGGGGAATCAAATCAGTTAGTGTTCAACTAGGCGAATAATAGCGATTGCAAAAGTCAAATTTCTTAGCATAATATCTAATATTATAAGAAACTTCTGCAAATATATTTCACTGTGATAAGGTACAAGGTACAATACTGATGTAAGAAAAAGTGCTACATACACTTTCTTTAGGTTTGTGTATAGTTGATTATTGTATATAGTAGTTTTGTGTGGTGTGGGTGGACAGGTGCTGGACTGCCGATTGGTTTCTCTGAGTGTGAATTGCAAGACTCAGAATGTCTTCGACGTACAATGTGGACCTACAAATCTTCAAGGTAATCCAGCATGTGATAATTTATTACGATACAGCTACATAATATTATGTTCAACCAGAGTATTTTGTCTGTATTTTAGTAAGTGATAGTTCTGCAATCTAGAGCTTGTTAAGTTATACATAAGACTGGTATTTGTAACTACTAGGTAGAATGTATCTAGAACTGAAGATATATTTGCTAACCGTTAATTATGATTTATGGTTACATGATAAAGGGATTACCATTCTGGATCGGAGTTGGTTCATTAGCAGGAGCTGCACTCATTTCCTGGCTAATGAAGAACAGAGCTAGAGGACGGATTCTTAAGAATCCGAATATACATTATGCACTAAAACTCGTGGAGAAAGTTACCCTATCGCATGACACCCGCTTGTTTCGGTTCGAGCTTCCGTTCAAGGACCATGTGCTTGGATTACCCGTAGGCCAACACATATATCTATCGGCCCACATCAACAATGATCTCGTCATTAGACCTTACACACCCGTATCAACAGAAGACGACGCTGTGGGCTACATAGATTTAGTCGTCAAAGTAAGAACTCGGTCCATAATTCTTTATCTAGTTTTCTCTTTCCTAAAAGTAACCTCAAGTGAACTTTTTATAATAAATAAATATTTGTGTTATTTTGTACACATTTCCATGGTTCTGTAGTCTGCACTTGACCACATTTTTACTTCTTAGGCGAAAATACTCTACAGTTGTTATTTATTAATGTTTTTAGTTATTTAGATAGAACAAATGTCGATATATGTGATAACCGTATTTGGTTTACAAATAGGTGTACTTCAGGGATGTTCATCCTAATTATCCGGATGGAGGAAAAATGTCTCAGTACTTAAATGATTTATCTTTGGGGCAATTGATTGACTGTCGAGGTCCTTCTGGACGATTGGTTAGACTTCAAATTTTAAAAAAATGTTAAAGCTGTCTGCATTTTAACTCATTGAATCTATCGATAGATTTATCATGGAAAAGGAGAATTTTCTATCCGGCCTGATAAAAAGTCACCCCCTCAGATTTTGCACGTTAAGAGAGTCAACATGATTGCAGGTAAAATTGTATAATTTACGGTTATAGTTATTCGACAATCAAATAAAATTCTAATTAGTGCATGATTGATCATTCGTAATTTATTGTACTATTTCTTCAGGAGGTAGCGGTGTTACTCCTATGCTGCAAATTATTAAGGCAGTTCTGAAGGACCGTCAAGATCGAACTTGCTTGTCTTTAGTATTTGCAAATCAAACCGAAGATGACATTTTATGTCGTTCCGATTTGGAGACAGCTGCTAAAACCTACCCAAATCGATTTAAGTTATGGTACACTTTGGATCGACCTCCAGCTGGTTGGTTTTATTGTAGCATCTGCATAATTTTTGTGTTTCAGGTTTTCTGAGCTAATATAAAACTCTCTTTATGTGCTTTTGTTAGAATGGAACTACAGCATCGGTTTCATAAACTCGGAAACACTAGGAGATCATTTTTATTCCCCTGACAGTGACACTTTGGTGCTGATGTGCGGGCCTCCTGCTATGATAAAATACGCATGCACTCCAAGTCTGAACAGTTTGGGTTATCCTGAAAACCTAAGATTTATATATTAAATCCTTCAACCAACCAAATAAAATGTACTTCTTCATGAACGATTCTCATAATCTTAAAATATTCTTTTCAAAATGTCCTCTTAATAGGAAAAAATAAAAGATCTCAAAGAAATATGAATCTCAATGAATACCAATAGTTTCACACATGTAAAAATAAGATTAGGACACGGCACGAGTAACTTTTGTGTTGCCAATTACACAGATAAAACCACAGTGTAACTACGGAATAGTTGGCTGATGTAATAAAATAAAATATAAGTACACAATAATTCAATGTTCCTTTTATTTTATTACTGGCGTGTATTTCTGAGAATTTAAAATATTACAGTACTTATCATTATACAGCTTACATAAAAATGGATCTTGTCATTTCGTATAAAGATTACGTTATATTCTAGAAACCTCGACAGTAAATTCTAAAGAATCTTTAAACATTTAATGCTAAATTAATAAGGATTACATTATTCGTCTGCGTCCATCGCAGAACAAATATCTTTTATTGTTTGTTTTAGTATACACGAAGATCATTTATAAACGAAGTTAACTACTTGTGTCAGTCTTTGGAATCTTAAGATCGTTCATTAACAAGGAGTATTAAAGCTTATTGGACGGAATGAAAATGAAATAATTGAAACTTTTAGTAGCTTCATTTTCAGCCTTTAACAACTTTGGAAATATTTATAAACTTATTATAAGTTACGTGGCGCCAGGAGAAAAACTTGCAGTGTGATCAATGAAATCCAATTAAGTGTTACTGAGACTCTAGGACTTTCATTGCAAAAATGGTCGAATTCGCAGAAACACCAAGTTACTTCATCATAATAATTTCTGAAACAAAAGATTATTTTCGTCAATTATCGATTTGTTTTCCTTCCGAAATTATATTTATAATAGTTTGATATTTACCTACTATATTTATTTTGCCTTACTAAATAATAGTTGAATTAAAAAAATTATGATTTGTGAAATGACTACATTTGCATTGAGCATTAGAGTATTACAAACCTTTTAACATCTAACTCTTTGATGCTATTGTTAACATAATGTGCTAAACGTACATCCTTGGCAGCGGGACGACATCCTTCATATTTGTCCGCAGGAATATCATGTCGAGAATATGCAACTTGACTCAAGCAATTTCGCGTAATCACTTCGTCAGCTAAAAGAAGTATAATATTAATCAATGTATATAATAAATCTCCATGAGATACTTGTAATTCGTGTGTTGAGAGATGAAATAAGTTGACAGAAAATATTGTTATTACATGTATTAGTACTCACCTCCTTTCTTTTCAATAATCTTGACACATTTATCACTGTTGAGTGGACATGTAATTGACGTGTACCACCTCCAATCGAAGGGTGTTCCACAGCCGGGCTGAGTACTTACACATTGATAACACCACAGGCCTTCTCCTGAAATTCAAAAAATATTAATAAACATACACACAGTACTGTCACCCAATGAGAAATTAAATGACGCATACAATGGAGGGCACCTGACCTTTTCGTCCGATTGATTCCAATTTTTTTATATAGGTAGGTTGAAAATAATGTGAGCTTCAAGGATGAGTAGGGTCGGAAAAAAAGTTACCCGGTCGCTTGACCTGCAGAGGTCACTAAATTTTACACACATTATTTTTAACCTATAGGAAAAATTGGAACCGATTCCGGACGAAATGGTCAGTTGTCATCCATTGTGTGCGTCATTCTAAAGGGTGGTTCATATAGTTCACACTACAACATATTATATTATACAAACCATTAATAAATAATTAAAAACGGCTAATAGCATTCTGATGAAGTGTAAATCTTACCCTGCTGGTACAACGAGATAAAGCACAGAAGGCTACCAAAATTAATCAAATCCTTTAAATGCATGCTTTATGTTCCCGTGAAATAATATAAATAAACAATCTAAAGCACAAGATTAGTATTTCTGACTGTTTCAATGTGAAATACTACTACAAATTCTTGTTGTTGCTGCTTGTCATTATTTGTTGAACAAGGAAAATAAATTCACTACTGATTAATTGAGTAAACAATATTATGTCGTCACTTGTTAATGCAAGACTTGTCTTGCAAGCTAGTAATAATTCGCAACTTAACGTTTACACAAATCAAAACTACATCATCAAATACATTCAAAATTGCTATTTATCTGAGAAATCTAAACTTAAAACTGCTCACGAATGATTGAGGCGAATAACGCAGTTGTTGTTCTTATTGCTTTTATAAATAAATGTTTTGCTACGTAGCGGTCGAGTCGACACAGCAGCAATCTCAGCAGTCATTAGTCAGCAGTCAGCAGCACCTCAGCTCAGCATTCAGCAGCAAGCACCTATGCGCTGTGAAGTTTTTAGCTGTGCTGACTTATCAGCTGAGATGAACATCGTATATATTAACACAAGAGATCGTCTGTCGGAGGGCAGAATTTTTAATAGGAGGTAAGCATACCTATGTATA
>JAQFYB010006439.1:0-12211 GCA_034694085.1 Pogonognathellus longicornis
AATGTATATTTCAGTTTTTTTGAAATCGTAGTGGAAGTCCCTTAGGAACAGAATATATTGACCCGCCCTCGTATGTATAACAGCAAGACAAAACAGCAATTTTTGCCATATTATTATGTCAGTTATAATATTTGTTGTTGGGATTTTATTGAATTTTTGTCTTGCTACGCACAAGTGCCATTGATTGTGTATCTGCATGTACTTTAATTCTGTGACCGACCACTAGTGCAGGTCAAACAACGCGATCGTTTGCTTGTGTCTCTAAAGACATTTAAATACTGACATTAAGATTTTCAATATTATGAGACCAATCCTACAAAATGTGATCTGTCCATGTATTGGTTAGGATACTCTTGGGTAATAATAATATTAAAAATAATAATTAAAAAACAATTCACTTACGTAAAATTGGTTCCAGCTTGAAATATTCGTTACATAAAGCTAGCAATTCGCTTTTGTATAGAAGTAAGTTGATTTGACATACAGTTACAATTGTGTGAGCCGAGCATGCACAGAAATGAAGTGCTCTTTCATAAAGAAGAATGGATCCCTCGGAACTCGAATTGTAGGAAATGAACAGTGCTATATAATCTGATGTACGACTAGCGAAACATATAGCCATAATTATAAAATAGGGAATAATTTTAAAGCCTTTGCGTTCCGTAAATTTCTTTTGTGAACGATTCCATGTGTATGGAAGCAAATGCAAAATACTTCCGAACTTGAAAATAAAATTCAACACTTTGAAAGCCAAAGATGTGTCCGGGTTTGCATTGATTTTTATTGAGATATTTTGTGCCACTTTGAACATTTTATTTCGTGTCATAATGTATTATTATTATCAATTGTTAATACAATTTCTGTTTATTTAAATCAATAATAGTATTACAATGTAAAAGTTTATTTTGCTTCGCCAAATTGTATTTTATATTTCTTGACGAGCTCCTTGTGAGAAGTTTTTATTGTAGTTTGATAAGAAAGTAGTATTATCATATGGTAAATAGTAAGATAGTGAAGCTAGCATTGCTTTCAGACAAGAAGCGAAGGGTGTGGTTGTATATATAGAGATTTATTTAATATATTATTAAATAGTTCAGTATTCGTATTAGGGCTTTCTTGTCAAAACATTTCTCTCCTGGTATTAGTTGGGTAACTTACAACCTTAGTTTCGACATAACTAACCTTGCAAGCCTTTATTTTACTATTCAACAAAGAGGAAATTCATGTTTGTTAGCTCATTGTAGAAATTTCTTTAGAAGTATCTTACTTGTATTTACAACGTTTACATAAATGGCGTACCACGAACTGTTAGCTCTTTTCAAGTTTTATTCAACCCCTTTTATGTACCGCACATTATATAGTTGTAAAGAGTATTTCTGTTAGTTTGGACTGTAAACCACCAACCCGTGCGCTATAGCTACCCACTATCCACTCATTTTTAATTGATTGTCAAAAGATTGGTTGGGAATCAAAAATGGTTCCTTTTAAAGCATATATTTAGTTCCCTGGAACTATTTTTAATGCCTCAGGAACCGTATTCAATTTCCGAAAATCAGAGAAGTAAATTTAGTTCCATAAGACGAAAAAATAGTTCCCTCCTTTTTTAATTTTTGAGGAATTTTAGAGCATAGAACCAGCTCATATTGGAGTGCCTTAATTGCATTATAAATGATTTCTTTTTATTGTCCGTTTTATGGTTTTTGAAAAAAAGAGTTTTTAATTAAGGGAACTATTTTTTTCTGAAGGTGTAAAAAATAGTTCCCAGGAACTAAAAGAGATGCCTGAGGAAAATTGAATGCTTCCTTGTTGCAAAATTGTTCTGAGAAATTAAAAATTGTGTATTGGTATCCACTGGTGAGTACGTTTGACTGCAATTATGCTTATGACTTTTTTGACAAATTGAATGAAATATTCTTGATTTGAAAAGGTATAAATGTCAACCCTGCGTCCAAGTTATAGGAACGTATGTTGAACATAACTGTCGAATATTATTGTTGAGCTAGTTTAATGTACTAAAATTATCATTGCTAAATCTACACTTACGTGTGTATCTATATCAATATTTTAATGGCCACGTTTTTATTCTAGCGCTTGTAGGTTTCTTTTTAACACGATATACCGTATGATTTATTCAAAGCTACTAAACTTTCAAGCCTTTCTTTTACTATTCAGCAAAGAAGAAATCCGTGTTTTTTATGGTTTGTGTTGTGTCGTAGTATCAAGTGGTATGAATAAGTGAAATGATGAATGTAAGATGCCTGGAAGTAAACTGTGAACTACGGCTGGGTTAACTCGGTATTGTATAGTTTATTTGTACTTGAAGAGGAGAACTTGACAGAGTGACAGCCAATCTTGGAATCTTGATAAAAACTGATAAGGTGATTCTTTTTATAGGGAATTCGTGTATAGGTATGTGCATAAGTTCAAGGTAAAATGTAATGTCTAACGATAAGAGAAATGCATAATAATTAGTCACTTAAGTTCAAGCACTCAATTTCTCGGTTCTAGTTACTGCTGGCGCCAGATTATTAGACGAAGAATAAACTTAGAATTATAACTTAGACTAACTTAATATACATGATTTGATAGTAGCTAATTACATCAATTAAGATTATGATAAGTCAGAATCTATTAGTAAAATCTACTACATTACATGCAAGTAAAATTGTCATATGAATCATAAGATAAATTATAATAGTTACATCAAAGATATGAGAAATGAAATACAAACCGAGCAGTTTGCGCATCGCAAACATTTCTTTACAACACTTTACTTGCATTTACAACATATTATCCACGAACTGTTAGCTCTATAGAAGGTTAATTAATCGTTTACTTGCATTTACAACATATTATCCACGAACTGTTAGCTCTATAGAAGGTTAATTAATCGTTTACTTGCATTTACAACATATTATCCACGAACTGTTAGCTCTATAGAAGGTTAATTAATCGAAGTGCAAACAAATAGGGGCGCAGAGAATGGCTGAAATTTCATGGACCCAGAAGATCCCCCAAACATTAATAAATGTTTGGCATAGGCATGTATTAATTCTATATTAATATGCGATTGATACATGCATCCTCATCTAGTATGGGTAGGGAACGAAGACCCGATGACTTCCAGGTCACCCGGTTGTATATAGTCAAATTTGGTATTGTCGTTTTATTAAGAAAGTAGCAATACAATAAGGTACATAGTAAGTTAGTAAAGCTAAGATTGGTTTCAGCTAAGAGACGAAAGGTGTGGTTGCATTTATAAACACTTATTTAATATATTATTGAATACTTAATTTATATATACCTAACTATTCCTGTAAGCTTTTCTAGTATTACTTTTCTGCAACGAGAAAATTAATGATGTTTACTGTTTGGTCAACAGAACAAGTTATTTAAAATAATGTAATTGTATTTACAACGTATATATACATATATGGCGTATACATATATATAATACATTTCCAGACATTTCATCTTTTTTATATCTATATAATAAGGACTAGCACTAGCTCCACCACATTATAAATTATTCACACCCAACAAACCAATTAAACTCAAGGAAAATCAGCTCATGAATATAAAACTTTAAATTTGTCGCATTGCAGACATTTAAATGACGTCAAAAAGTTCACTTAAACTGTTTCAAATGTAAGTATACTTATGCAATAATTGTTACTATAGCTATGAAAGGTTAGCAACAAAGTGAATACATTGTCCAATTTTAGAAATTTTAACACGGTCACTCTTTTAAGCGGAAACATTATTTATCATATTAAATAAATATGATTTCAAATAATCACTGTGTTATTCTACTGAGTGATTAGTAACGAATTGTAGCGTTAACTTATAGATTTTCAAATGCAATGATGATGCAAATATAATTATCAATTAAAGACGGTGTCACAGGTAATTCATGTCAATAAAAGTAAACACAATACGCTTAATACACAACATAAATACCTGCATGCAAGAAGTGAGACAACCTGTGGACCATAATGTATTTTTTGTATTCAAATTACGTTTACTGCTATATATGCACTGTAGATGCTACATCAATTTTAGTAATATTAGACAAATAAAGAGAGCTAATTATCTCACAGCACCCCAAACCTTCCCAAAACGTAGATCATTGCACTCCAAACCTAAACCAAACCTGTAATCATCATTGGTTATCCCAATCGAGTAGGTATTTCATGTGAAAATTGCCCATGTCAAGAATGTGACGAAGATTAGGTTAAAGCACCACCACAAAAATCCCCCTTCAAAAGATAATAGCCACTGTCCCGACATAAACGTGGCCACCCCTGAGCAAAATGGGTTAACGCATCTCCTAAGTAAACCGGATAACCGAATCTCTCGAGTCAACAGGAGCACCGATTCGTTTATTGATGTTAAACAATTTTTTGGCGGATTGGAGACAAGTTTTGAGGTGATCTGGGGTACTATTTTGGTGAGGTTTGGGGTGCCGTAAGACAAGTTTAGGGAAGGGTTGTGGTGTTCAACATTTTTAAGTCTGAAATAAATGTAACCCAAAATATATTCTATGCCCAATGTTGTAACTCAAAAAATCTGCGAAGTCCCATTACCGCACTTCCTCCATTACAACCTATATTAAAATATACATACCATCTTATAGATTGAAAGTTATACTGTATGATAATAGTGTGGTTCCAATTAATTAGTAGCTAACTATATAGTCATTTGAGTTGCACAGCAATGGTGAGTTTACATAGTTTACAACTATTTGCAAAGATTATACACCCGAGCACAACGAATGAACAGAGCTCTGTTGGCATATCCAATTTTATTCCGTTGGTCAGCCGACCTCTGTAGAAAAGTTAACGGTAAATACTCTCCAGCAAAATAACCGTAGAGATCAAAACCAATTTCACATTTCTCTACAGACGTCTGCAGCAATGCGTACGGTAAAATCTCTACTGCAAAATAACCGTAGAGATCAAAATTGCATTCATATTTCTCTGCCGCCGTCTGTAGAGAAGCCTAAGGTAAAATCTCTACTGCAAATTAACCGTAGAGATCAAATACAAAATCTTAATACATCTGGTCTTCTGCATTTATCTCCGTAGTAAGGTATTTCTACGACAATTTAACTATTGGATTATTGTGATTTATTATATAAATAATTAATAATAATTATTGCAAATTTTAATTGTTCAGATTTTTATCTGAACAATGTTCAGATTTTTATCTGAACAATGTTCAGATTTTTACCTCCTGCGTTACCATCAAAATGTATAATTTAGTCAATACATAGTTAATTATTATTAGTAATACATTATTATATGCCTAAAATATTTAACTATTTATCATTCCTGCACTGCGAACTAAATCTACATACGCACATAGATGATCAATTATAAGGATATATTAGTAACCCCATTTTACATAAGCGTTTCTAGGATTATAAGTTGGGGTGTACACCGTGGCATTTTAGATAGAAATGGATTTTTGAGAAGCATTATCCAGGGTCGTATCTAGATTTCCATTTCGGAAAAACATCGCCATACATATTTTTGTGCCCACATTGTAGCACAAAATTATATATTATCGCGATAAGTGTGAGCTAATTTATTCCGAAATGCATCAAATTAATGCAGAGTAGAATTCCAACATTATGTGCTTGTTTAGTAAAACAATGTCTAAGAAGATCGCCCGATTTACATGGCAGATTTTGGCTCTGCTGATTTTTCTGAATTCTTTATATTTTGCACAGCATGATTCTAGAAACTCGTATGAGTAGTGTCAGAATTCCCTAGGTCATTTGGTTTGGCCTCTGGTAGTAAAGTAAACTGCATTTCCCTCTTCCATTTTCTCTTGCGACTCCTTCCTGGGGGTCAAATCGTGTATGTTCCATTTTTCGTACTCAAATGCATGGGTTTTCCTGACATTTTGACCGACTCCAGAGGCCAAACCAAATGATCTAGGGAATTCTGACCCTACTCATACGAGTTCCTTGAATCATGCTCTACAACATATAAAAAATTCCGAAAAATCAGCAGAGACAAAATGTGCCATGTAAATCGTGCGATCTTCGTTCCTGACTTCGGGGGAGGGTCATTTGCCCCGTTCTCTCTGGCTACGCCAATGTCATTGATATTGTACCTCCTCCAAAGAAAACTTCTGGTACTTTCTGAACAGATATTCAGAATTGCTGTTCTTAATGAATTTTTGAGCGGAATGAAATAATGATTGTGCAACGGTGATTTTTTAATTATTGCCGTGCACTTACTGTAAGTACAATTTCTATCGTCACAGCTTGAATATTAATACTATCAGAAATCTTTATTTCTTATGGCCATTCATAATTATATAACAACATTACAATTTCAAACAAATTCGATGTCCATGTGATATGCAAAACTGTGCAAGTCTTTAACAACTATTATGATGTCGCACGAGAATGGTGTCCATTTGAATAGAAATATTCTTAAGAATATTATTATTAGTTTAATAACTAACTGATAATATTTTTTATTATCTGCAAGACAATTTCGCAAAATTCGTTAATCAACGACTAATAAATTCAACGAGAAGTGGCTACTAAGGCCACAGCTACACTTGATGTATAAAAAAATTCATATGACCCAAGGTCCAAAAAAGACCCCTTCGATCGCCCCACTCTCTTGGACATACAATAAACGACATGCTAAAATAAACAGCTTATTAATAATATTGAAACTATTTATCTTTAATGGTATTTTAATGAGTAAGTTATAATGTCCATATTATTAACGTGAGATGAGATTCATGTCTTTCAGGTTTGCTACGTATGAGTTTATAGCGGTACAATACACCACCGAAGTCTAAGTATGGCGCCATGGCTTAGTGGTTAAAATCAGGTACGGAATTCATAATAGCAGTAGAAAACAGCACATTTATCTCAGCATAGTAAAAGAGTGTATGAGAGCGCAGGTTCGATTCTCAAAGGGATCAGAGACATACTTTTTTGTTCCTGTCTAGCTGAACGGTTATTTTGCTGTTCGATTTTTGCTGTTCGCTTTCTGCTGTTCGCTTTTTGTTGCAGATAGGCTGCAATGCGGCGTGATTCTGTACGGTTATTTTGCTGCTGGATATTCTCAACGGACCCGCGGTCCGAAATTTCACGTCAACCAAATCGGCTGAAACGCTCAACGGTTCTCCGTTCAAACTTTTTGCTCGGGCATAAGTCGATGGATGTCCTATGACTTATTGAAAAGCGCTAGTGCAAGTTCCACTTTCACACAGATATGAATGAAATTTTGCATGGTGGTACTTCAGTACACTAGCTACCATGAAGTTGGAACAAGGACAAGGTTCACTAAAATTTTAGTGTCAAAAACGTGTTTTTCTGTTTTGGTTCAAAATTTATAAAGTTTTACGTGGGCACTTACAAATGGGGGGAGAGGGCCAAAATAAATTTTGCTTTATTAAAAGTGCTACTTAAACTGAAAAACTTCCAATTATTATTATTATCGCCGGAATGAAAGCAGCAGAGTGCATACATTGTCCAAATCAACTTTCAGAAATTGTAAGGCTGCTGAGTTTCCAGCTGTAAAGATATTATTCATACGAAACTTTATAGGTTTTCGAGATTGTATTAGCTTATTTTGTATTTTTGAAAAATGTATAATGTTAAGTTGATTCATTCGTAGGAATTCTTTGCTTTGGTGTGTTATACTCGTGACGAGCCAAAACCCAAAACCAATTATGAATTTTATAATCAGTACAACAAAAAAGCAATATGTAGAAAGTATGATATAACTATTCCTCCAGTGTCCAATTAAATGATAGAAATGTACGATATCGACCAGCGTCATTGAAAACAAAACACCCGGAAGCAGCAGCCTGCAAAACGAAATATTAATGATGGAAAAGAAAACCTTCAAGTCATCATAAATTTTAACCAGTCTTCGCATGTCAACCGCAATTTTGAATCGATTTTTTGAAGAGTAAATTTCCTCTGCGTTTATTCTGGAATGTAAAGAATCGGTAATTAAAAATTGAATTAAATTTTTTGCGAAATTTCGCTTATTCACCTGCATCCGCGTAGCCAAGGGGTGCACTGAATGAACGTGAACGCCCAAATTTACATTAGATATCTCAAACTAAAGTTAATTTCTCCAAAAAGTTTCATAACTTTTGGAAAAATTTCACACTCCGAGCGAATCTTTTGGATTTGACTTTGGTTTTGTAGTTAGTGACTCTAATACAACGCATTATTGTCAAATTAATTATACTACCTTTTTTTCGGATTTGTCCTGCCAGATATCAATTTCTGTATACTGCCTTGATGTGCACCAAAACTGAGTACACGTCTGCTAACTTAGTTAATTAATTTTTTTTTAATATTTGTTCATATTATCTGATTACCTCAATTGATTTAGCCACATAATTAGGGAGTTACACATTATCAAGAACGTCAAGGCGTACAGGGCGGCATTGTACCATGTTATTCCCAAAACAGCAGACCACCAAATTCCGTAAAATTGCAAATTAGTATCAGAATTCCACCCAATGTGTTTGATCCAGAATATCTCTCCAAATTGGAAATTCTTCACCAAAAGCGGAATCCCGACAAAGGTTATCACACTTTGGCCAAAAATAGTTTCCGTCAATCCAAAAAATGCTAGTTCCATGATTTTCGAATGTTTCCCGCATTTTAAATTTTTCTCTGAAATAAAAATTAATTCACAAAGTTTACAAACAATTTTAATATTAAAAACAATTGATTTAATAACAAGTTATTGCATCTTGTAAGACTAGTTATTTATATGTTTAAGTATAAATGGAATCCAATGCAAGGCAATCCAATATGTCAATTCGTTTTCATAAAACTCATAAAAGTGTAGTTCATATCAAAAATATGATTTTTTCCTGAACCCCCGAAACATAGTAGTGTCGTGCCACAATTAATCGATTGTATCGTTTGAACTGCAGACGTGACAAATGCAGAGGCGTATCCAGGCTACACATTTGGGTCAGAGCTTGGGCAAACCTTTGTCATGTACCTACGTCAATTTGTCGTTCGCGAAGAGGGCAATTTAGCAAAGAGGAGGGCACGGAATGCATTGAAATTCCATGGAACCAGAAAATCCTCTAAACTTTAATACGTGATTGATGCATGCGTGCATGCCTCCCGACGTAGCTTGAGTAGGGAAATGAGACACAATGACACCTTGGTCACTCAGTTAGACACATAAAATCAATGTATGCAGTTTTGTTCTTTTTTTAGATGTACAGGGTTAAGCAAGACTAACATTTCAATGTGGAGCATCTCATAAACCCGTAGGAATGATGAACTGCCATTAATATAAATGGAAAAAGGATGAACCAATAATCATTTACTTATATGGGTTGTCTAACTTCGGTAATGTAATACTGTTAAAGGCCCGGTTCTATATCTCCAAGGTTGCACATTGAGCCTGAAATCACTGCTTAGAAATTGAATCGGGAATACATTAGCAACTCCTGTTAGAGTGGACCCAGAGGATCGGGATGGACATCATTCGAAAGGCCATTTCCTGGAGAATTCGTAGTACCCCCTCGTTTATATGTTTTTGTTGCTCCATTCGTCTCCAAAAATATTTTAGTGAGTAAAAAACACTGACACACGCAAATATGCCTTGCTGGAGACGAATGGAGCAACAAAAACATATAAATGAGGGGGTACTACGAATTCTCCAAGAAATGGCCTTTCGAATGATGTTCATATCGATCCTCTGGGTCCACTCTAACAGAAGTTGCTGATGTATCCGTAAAAAAAGTCACAAATATTTAAACTGTAAAAGTTTAATTATTTATATTACGTCACAAAGAGTCGGAAAAATAGTTTTTTTACATATATGTAAAGTGCACACTCACGTACAGTTTCCAAATAAAAAATAGTATCCTGTATGTTTCAGCCCAATTACCGATTAATTTTGGTCACTTTAAAAAATATTTTAAATATTTCACAATTTTTCTAAATGTAGTAGTTATTTTCTAAATCAATGTTTTTTATTACTTTCTATAAATACATACAATGTCATTTTAGATTCCTAATTTTGTACAGAATTTACGTGATTAATTTTGTTTCCGCGCAATTAAAATTGTAATTTTTGAGTATTTATTTTCTCTGACCTAACACACTTACTTAAGGGTTGTTTTGGGTTTTGTATTCGAAAAAGGAAAAAAAGCAAATAAATTTTCAATTTGCGCTTTTTTTTAAAATATCAACAAAACTTGCAACAAAATTTACTTAGGGGCTGAATAAGAAAAGATTAGTGAAAAAAATTTAAAAATGCAATCCTCGCTCTTTTTGAAGAACATTGACAAAACTTTCAACAAACCTTACTCAGAGGATGCTGAATTCAATAAAAATAGTACTCTTTACCTCCACCAACTACAATGTGTTGTCGCTACTTTATTATCTACTTGTCATAGTTTATTGACGATATCTTTATGTAATTTTGGTGTGTGAAGACGCCGTATTACAAGGAGAAAAGATTCACGGTATTTGAATTGTGTTTCACATTTTGAATTGTCCTTAGAAACTTGGGCTTGAATTTCATAATTTCCGTTTTTAAATTCAATTCCATAGAAACATTTTTCGCCATTTTTTAAACGTTACTTATAGGTAAACATACGGAGTTTTTAAAAACTATTTTTCCGGACCATAATTATTCAGAATTTTATTATTCACCAGGGTGATATAATTTTTTTATTTTTGATGATAATTTGATTAAAACTAATAGAACCGGAGCCTTAATCGGTGGTCGGAACAAGGCTTCATATCAAATGATTCTCCACCATGGTAAAGTGCACTTCACAATAATAATTCTAGTTTTCATGTATAGGTTGTTTAACTTAAGAAATTTAGTAGGTGAAATACAGGGATGGAATTTCCGACTGTTATTGTCTTTCCAAATATCTAAATATTATGTTTAGGTTTAGTACTTTCGGAGATATGGCCATTTAAAAAAACCGAGTTTGAAAATTTTACATGAAATTAAGTATTGTTTGCAACTCACGCGTACTCATGCATGGGTGTGCACAGGTTGCACGTACACCTCCAGAATGCGTTTGCTATGTGAAAAATGGGCTATTTTGCCATAGAAGTTAAAAAGATTTCGCGCAGTGCCCGATTTTGATGCATTTTAATTTGGGTTTAACCGTTTTATCATTTATGTAAAATTGTCATTTCGAAACTATAACCTCTCGCGTTTGGACGAAAAAGGGAAGAGTTCTACTAAATTAACCGGTTACCATGTATATTTACGTGTACTTTAATTGTTTGGCATTTTCACTAATGTCAAACAACATATCTATTTTTTATACCCCTCTAAAGAAATTTGGTACTCAAAACAAGATTGTAAATATGAACCATGTCCTGTGAAACTTATTTGTCCATGGATTGTCTACGATCCTCTTAGGTTTCAATAATTTAAAAAATTCACTTACTTAGAATCTGTTCCAGTTTGAAATATTCGTTACATAAAGCGAGAAATTCGCTTTTGTATAGAAGTAAGTTGATTTGACATATCGCTACAATTGCATGAGGAGAGCATGCCACAAAATGAACTGCCCTTTCATAAAGAAGGATGGATTCCTTCGTACTCGATTTGTAGGAAATGAACAGTGCTATCCAATCTGATGTACGACTGGCGAAACATATAGCCACAATTAAGTAATAAGGAATTATTTGGAAGCCTTTGCGTTCAGTAAATTTCTTTTGTGAACTATTCCATGTGTATGGAAGCAAATGCAAAATGCTTCCGAACTTGAAAACGAAATTTAACACTTTGAAAGTCAAAGATGAGTCCGAGTTTTCCTTGTTCCTCTTAAAGATATTTTGTAATAGTTTGAAAATTTTATTTTGTTTCATAATGTATTTTTATCAATATTATTACAATTTCTGTAGATTAAAATCAATAATACTATTACGCTGTAAATGTTTATTTCGCTGTAATAAATTGTATTTTATACTTCGAGTTTAATTTTGACTAGCTCCGTGAGAGAAGTTTGTGTTGTAGTTTTAAAGCAAAGTAATAGTATATTATGTTACATAGTAAGCTGGTAAAGCTAACATGGGTTTCCGCTTAAGGACGAAGGATGTGGTTGTATGTATAGAGATTTATTTAATATATTATTAGATAAAAATGCTCTTTATTTGTGATACACGAGGTAGACATTTTTTAAATTAAATTGATGGTTTTATTTAACTTTAAAAACA